>CM034358.1:7943530-8062264 GCA_019925275.1 Mytilus edulis | reverse complement strand
AAGGTTGCTGCAAAAAGTTTGCGGCAACTTTACCGCGACTTTTTACCAAGCATATGAAGGTTGCGGCAGACTTGCCGCAAAGTTTGATAGCCTTATATAGTTTGTGGTGGACTTCTGGCGAATATTTGTGGTGAACTTCCGGCAAACTTTCAAAGCCTTATATAGTTTGCGGTGAACTTCTGGCAAATCAAGTGATAATGATGCCCTATGACTACCTTTATATGTTAATTCTTTTTCAAAACTGTACGTCTTATTCAAAAAGATGCACATGTGGATCAAAATTTAAATTGCATTAACTATTATGACCAATAACTGATATGTACCTGCTCACCTTCTGATCAAATTACATTTTTTTAAAGAAATAAGAAAGAGAGAAATAAAAGTTGTGACCACAATAAAACAATGTAGGTACGTGCATATTTATTAATTTACTCTGTGCATAATTCAGAATGAGCTGATTAATTTCTTAGCAGATTCATATGTATGAAAATATCAAGAACAGACCTGTCTTTTAAGGCCATTATAAAGAAACTGGGATTAACATGATTAAGGCATTACAACATTAAGCATAAAATCATATTTAAAATATAAATCGGACAAATGTGATTAAACAATAAAAAATTACAAATTGTTTTGAAGACCTTTCCTGCATTTAAACGTCATTATCCAGAAAGTTTAAGATTACAACTGTATTGATATTTCTCTAAGGGCAATAAGAGAGTACACTTAACACAATTGTTATTTCAAAATTTCAAAATGGGGGTTCTTTGACATAATTTTTGTACCAATAATAGCAAACTAACATGCAAATTAAAACTGTCTAAATTAACTTACAAAGAGATGATCAATGATGCATGGCTTGTTCAAGGAACTAATTGAATCATATATAACTCAGACATCTATCATATATAACATCCATTTACTTTTTACATGAACACACCAACATTAAAACTTCCCTCCTATTTCAAATTCAAAGAAGCAAGACGTCTAATTTTAGTGCAGGGATCAAGCTCAGTATGCTATAAAGTTTGCGGCGAAGTTCCAGCAAACTTTAGGACTGCTTTAAAGTTTGTTTACAAAGTTCCTTCAAATTTAAGAAAGTTAAGAGTTTGCGACAACCTTGCGGCAACCTTGCGGCAACCTTACGGCAAACTTTTACATATGTTTGCCGAAAGGTCGCTGCTAACGGTGAACACTGGTGAACATCTTTCAGGCCTTCTGGCGAACTAAAAAGATTGCCACAAGGTTGCTGCTAGATAGATACATGTTAATTCTTATAAAATAATGAGGGGCCTGGACACGTGTCACTTATTTATACACAACTACTGAGCCGTGAATTATACCATCAACAAAATTGATTGGATTATCTTTATTGCTGAAATATGGTTGTGTTGTTAGTACAATGTGACGTATAAAATAGATATACATAGAGAAAAAATAAAATAACTCATTCGATGTACTTTTTCAGTTTATTTTCATGATGACGGTTAAATTAATTGTGTTGAGTTTTGCAGTTCATGAATTGAAGAAAAAAAATAGATTACTTTATGGTTGCCTTTTTCTGTAACTAGTTCGATTTTTGTTTTTAATGTCATTGTTTTTTCTCTCTCTCTCCAAATCAAGTTAATAAACAAAAACAAAGTTCACTGAATATCAAATCTTTATTTTTCAACAAACCATACATCACTGGTGGTAAGCGTAAATTCCGAAAATGAGAGGCAACTCTAGGGATAAGTTTTTCTATTCCGATTTTCGTGCAGTAAAGGATTCATTTGAGTCAAACCTCTTGTCTCATATACAATTATCGTGAGTGCGTTGATATTGAAATCAAATTTAATACATAAAATCATTCCAATTTTCGTAAAATAGTCATTCAACAATTCGAGCATGATGGTCGTTACTATATATTTAACGAAAATTGGAATGTTTGAATGCATTAAATTTTGTTTCAATATCAACGATTTTGTTTAGAAATAATACCCAAAATATCACAATGTTCAGAAAACGGAGACACATTCATTTTTTAGAGTTTATTTTCACATTGAAATTCGTTCAAGGCTTGTATTACTGGACAAGAACGACTTTAATCATGTTAATGAGAGAGAAAAAATCTTACTTAATGCGGATATCTTAAAACATTCGTATTACTCAGATTTAAAATTACTGGACAAGTCCGATACAAATGAGAAATAACATCTAACTTCATGAGATTTGATTGGTTTTTTAGTATGGAACAATGCAATTTAAGTCTATTGTAATATATAGAGAGATATGAAAATACGAAAGAATTATTTAACTTAATTTTTGAACTAAGAATAAAACTAAAAACTTATAGACCGAAATTTTAATAAAATATGAAAATCTTAAAACATCGTGATATTAATTTTGAACGTCAGCTTGTACTAACAACACAAACCACAAACAACAATTATAAAGATAATCCAATCAATTTTGTTGATTGGATAATTCACGGCTCTGCCTCAGTTGAGTGCACATTGGACGTCCTGGGCGATGTTTAGACGATCCGGGAGACAAGAATAAATTTTAATGCCGAAATATATATATTTTTTTTTAATGTGCATGTGTAAGCTGTTTTATAATGTTCAATTCTATCAGAAGTTTCAGAAAAAAGGGGGAATACAAACAATTATGCAAAAAAAAACCGTCTAACTTGCGAAGCTTTCTTTGGTATTCAATGTTACAAAAATAGTTATTCTTCTGTAGATTTAGAACTTAGAACACAATAAAAAAAAATGTCTATTGAAATTGATAGATGGCAAAATAATCAGAGAGAACATTTTATTTATTATACTTTATGAAAAATTAGGTGAAATTGAGGACGAGTTTCATTATAAAGTTGAAACAAAACGAAAAGTTTATTTAACGTTTTTGTACATACCTTCTCAAATATTGAATTGATTTTATCAAGACAAAAGTAAAAGATCAAAAATTTAATTTTCTATTGAATGCATACCTATACCATGTCTTGGGTATACTTTTTACGTCCCCATTGCACACAGGAAGTCCTGTGTTGTTGTTTTTTTTTTTTATACGTACCGAACCACAATATGTGGCACACATTGGCAAGAAAGATCATTCATGATATAAGCTGGAAAAGTTTCATAATTTTAGAATAAAGCAGAGCATCGCAATTGATCTTTCTTTTAACTGTAAGACCAATATGCGACACTTCAATGAAATAATTATTATATTCATCTTTTATATTTAATTGCAATTACCAGATTAACATTTCACACCTAATTGAACATTGAAGATATAAGCTGACCACCATGTGTATATACCCAGAAACTGCTAGGTGTGAAAATAAGATGTGTCAATTCTATGAGGATCCTTCAACACTGTATTATATTTTTTTTCAGACTTTTTCTGTATTCTTTATATATAAGCACTTCGTCATTCTCTATTTGTTATTTTTTTCTCGATGTTTCTGTAGTCATTATTTATTTTCCTTTATTCGGCACTTTTAACCCATTATTCTCTATTGATCAACCCCATCTCGACCTTTTTTTTTCAATGAACCGTTAGAAAAAAATACCTCTTGAATGTGGCATTACCTTAATAGCATGCATCACAGCCCACGACATTAAACTAGTTTAACACAAATACTGCTGGTGATCAACCGTTGCTTAATAAACTAGAATAAATATAATATCAAACGAGATTTATATATTTATTTCGTGTCAAACCATTTATTGGAATTTGTGAAGCTTTTTATGATAAATGGAGTATTTTAATTTTTTCGATTGACCTTACCGATACCAAAAATTTATGTTATAAACCAAATACCAAACATATGATGAAATAATATATTCATGCTCAAACTGTTTGTACACACGTGCGTAATAAACGGTCCATGATTGAATGATCATGAATTTCAATCGATTACACAGACGGAAATCAATATTGAACGTGGCACGTGTCATTAAATAAATTCATAATTCTTAAAGATGTAATTAATATAAAATGTTGAATTATTTATTTTTAAAATAGTTTACTTCTCTAAATCTTTATTTCATGTCCTCAGTGCCAATTATAACATATTGTCTGGTCCCTTGTACTTGCATAACATTTTATTAAAGTTTTCATCAGAATCTTTAGACAATTTCGTTCACACAGATGAAGCTTTACATGGTTGAAAAATATTTTCACGAGTCAAACAGTTGACGTGCTTTCTTCATCATGTTCTTCGCATGCGAGAATGTATTCTTAAAAAATTTAATATACACAGAAAACGTAAAATACGAAATCATTCAGTATAATAAATTAAACGAGAGACACAAATATATTTTAATTCAAAAAAAGACAAATCTCGCCTTTTTATTGAACACCAATCTGTATATGAATCTGGATTCACTCTTTTGTTATCCCTTGTCAACTACTGATTTCATTTCGTTCAAAAATCGAAGATAAACATTATCTATTCTTGATAAATTTAAATATACTGCCATTCTACTGACTCTTTCAAACCGAGGAGGTTATATGACCCTCCTTGTTCCAACTTTATAATTTCAAATATCGATTTAATCGGGATAATGATTATGCAGTGATATAGTTGTTACAATTAAAGAGCAACTTTGTAACCTTAAAAGTAGGGAGAGGGTCATGTTTTTCTGGTCTTTGCGTCGGTTCGTTTGTCCGTTCGTTCTTTCGTCTTTCCCGCTTCAGGTTAAAGTTTTTGGTCAAGGTAGTTTTTGATGAAGTTGAAGTCCAATCTACTTGAAACTTAGTACACGTGTTTCCTATGGGATGTTCTTTCTTATTCTAATGCCAAATTAAAGTTTTGACTCCATTTTCACGGTCCACTGAACATAGAGAATGATAGTCCTATGTTCAGGTTAAAGTTTTGGTTAAGTTTTGGGTCAAGGTAGTTTTTGATGAAGTTGAAGTCCAATCAACTTGAACATAGCAAATGATAGTGCGATTGTGGCATTCTTGTGTTCGTCTGATTAAGATTTTTCAAAAGATTTTAATGCTATTCATCAAATTATTTTTCTAAATTGATCACTTTAAGTTATGGGAAATCTATTCGAAATATTTTTGTTCACCTCCGGCCACAATTGTTTTGTGCATAAAATTGGGGATAAAAATATATCTTTTTATTTAGGAAGAAAACACAACCCCCATCCCGTTTGATTTGAAGTTAAATATTCATTCCCTTATTCTTTGATTCATGGTTTAATTTTTGTTGATCTGGATGTTCCATGAAAACTGAGACTACTATAACTGTGTTATAGTAGTCTCAGATGAAAATAACTACGGTGAAGTGAAATTCTAAACTAGATTTCCGGATCCTTGTTAAACATTAAATCTTTGAATTTTTTAATATTTGCTTCCCCGACGGATATGGTGAACACATTAAAGTAAGTATCTAAATTAAGTTTAATATTGGCCTTTTACTGTAATATTCTCACGCTAGGGCACACGTGTCCGGTGTGACTGTCATTTCGAATAACAATAAGTAAGAAAGTCAAGTTCAGACAATACACAAAGTTAATTTGCATATTAATGAAGTTTGCAAATACAAAAGATCGTCATGAAATATTGAATTATATTTAGGGTTAGGTCCGATGTTTATCAAATATTAATTCTAGACATGTATTTCATATACATTTAGGATGGGTAAATCCGATCCGATGTCATACAATGATAAATAATGTTATAAATCCAAAATATTTTTGTATTGAATTACAACGAGTAGTTTTTAAAGGAAGAACTAATCTTGGGAACATCAATAATCAAGTGTTATAATTAGTGTTTGGCTATTTACACGAGAGAAAATAACTTAATGATTAAAAAAAGAAGTTTTATTATTACAATATTAACGTAAGACCTTTTGGGGCGGCATTTTTATCATCTACGGGTAACATGTATGTAGCTCTGTAACACGCGGAAATATCAAAGTGAATCACTACAGAATGTACCATGTCAAAGAAACTCTCCCTATTTTATAGCATGACCATTAATGATTTAAGAGGGATCTTAACTTACACCACTTAACTGTTTTTTTTTTATTACATCCATGAAACTCATAGATGAATTTCAATGAATTAATACATAATATAGTAACAACGAAATCAATTTGATAGTCAAAATAGTTTCCTTCAAAAATTACATATCCTCATTGATATTTGGTTTGAAAAAATGTGAATTCGGAATACAGAACATGCAAAATTGTGAATGTAATAATACATAATTGTCAGGATATTCGGAATAGATATATCCATGAGACTTCATTGGGTATACCTTAACATATACAGATAATATACATGCAACGCCGCTGTAATACCCAAACATGTCAAAGTAAATCACTACCTATACAGAGTGTTCCATGTTTCAGAAATTATCACATTTATAAAGCATTACCAGTCATCTTTTTTAAGAGGTGTCCTAGGTGGGATAAGTGTTACAAATTCTTAATCAAGTTTAATAACTAAAATCAATATTTAGTCTTTTTGAATTACACCAACGAACTATTTTTATTTGTAACTTTACGTTTTTATCTGTAGCTATCGGTTTTTTTTTTTTATTTTTCAATGCTTTTTATTTTCAGAAAAGTTGCAATCATAAGTGTCTCTACGATTTAACAAAACATACCCCCCCCCCCCCACACACACACACAAACCAACCAACCCCCCTAAAAACATGGAATAGAATATACAGTAACTCACATCAAATTCAAATATTAAAAGTCAATATTCAGCGCTTAAGTTTATATATGCAGATAAAACAATAAATAGCAGTAAATTATTAGACATGTTACGAAAAGGTATATTCACGACGCTGAGGTTGACAAATTACACTATAAATGTGGGGACGGTGTCAAAACACAAACGAAATTACCTGTGTATATGTTAACGGCAATAAGTGAAATTAGACATTAAGCTTAAATCCTGAAAAATGTGTCCAGGCATTAAGCTTAATGCCTAAAGTATAAATGCGAGTAAATAAAAGACATTTATTCAATTAAATAAAAATTATACATTTGTTACATAATAAAATTACGAGAACTGAAGTTTAAAATGTCATCTACTGGAAATAAAATCACAGATACAATATGTTTTTATATTAAAACTCATCAAATATTACTTATAAAACATGAAAACTTGATACAAATGTGTGTTAAAATCATTTGTTATCACAAGTTGTGGAACTGTGGCACCGACTATTGCACTTTCTCCCGTTTTTCTTGCATTTGCAACGGTTACTTAAACATTTAGTTTTTCAAGAACATTTGAAAAATCCTTGACCTCCGGATAATGACTGATGGGTTGCTGCCTCACGTACACTTAAAGTTGTTTCACAATTAATTTCCTCTTCATGAATTAAATTTTGTTTACATATTCCCATCTCATTTGTTCCAAATGTTCCTAGAAGTTGTCCAAATATTGTAGCCACAACAGCATTGCCCTTATCATTGACCAAAAAAAATAAACAGATAAAATTGGATTTTATTTAAAAACTGCATTGATCCTTTCGCAGGCAATTCCGTATGAAACGAATATTAAATAACATTTATACCATAAGAAACGAATATTCAATAACATTTATACCATAAGAAACGAATATTCAATAACATTTATACCATAAGAAATATAAGAAAGAGATATTAATAATTTCCATAATATTTTTAAGAAACTATACTGCAAAAAATGGGGGGACGGTCATGTTAAAACAGTAAATGTGCAGGGCAACGGAGACACGGGGTACATACGTGTGTGAATTCTTTGGCGAGCCATAGATCTTGCAAATAATCTCAAGTATTATAATTTGTTTTATACCTACTCTTAAATATAAATGTATCGGTCATTTTGACTGTCCCTTTGGTATCTTTCGTCCCTCTTTTATATAGTTTGAAAAAGCAAACAGTGTTGTTTGCCAATTAAATGTTTATCTAACGGGGTCTGTTTTTTTAAAACAACTAAAACAGGATTATAATACAATTTTAACTTGAAGCATGTTGCATTATATAGTTTTTGAAAATTTACGTCTGGTCATATAGCTTTGAAGGCATGTATTTTCTTTCTTTATTTTCTTCCAACTTTGACTTAATTTAAAAAGTGTCAGCTTATTTTGTATTTTCTTTATAAAGGATTTGTGATTGATTGATTGTTCGTTGCTTAACGTTCAGTGGCAAATATGTCATGTTTGTTGAGAAGAGGTTTATGTAAATTATGACTCACTACTCATCGCCTAAACATCCCTGCAGAGTTTACTGGAGTAAAACCAGTTGTTGTTTGTGGGAGAAGGGGGAGGGGTAGGATTAAATTTGAAAAGGGCAGGACAGAAGTTTTGAGTTAAGAAAAGGCAGAATGAGCAACTTGGCCAAAAAAAACCTAAAATTTAACTTGCTTACTATGTATACATGTATATTATCAATCTAGAATCGAATGAACTTGTATGATCCGCAGCCCCCCCTTTTTTTCTAGACCACCCACTCCTGCGCGAGTACACCTTTTTTGTCTTATGACAGGTTTTAGCCAGCAATGATAATTGTATCCAAAAAGCAATTGTCGTATAGTATGTTACATAATCACTGGGGTAAAACTGATGACCGTAACTGCATTCACGGTCATCCCAAGATGTCGGATGAAAAAAAAATAGGTCAGTAACTGATGACCGTATCTTGTAAAGGATGACCGTTATTTGTAAAGGATAACTGTAATTTATAAAGGATGTCCGTCAATTCTAAGAAGTATACGTATTTTTATTCATAGCTTTTTGTTTAGCTTGTCTCAATAGGGGCTCGGTTAGCGGATATAATATGTTTCATCAATTTCTCTTTGACTTTTGGCCGTATTTTGAGTTTATGACAATGATAGTAAATTGCATATTTCTCGTAAACAATGAAATACTTATTGAAAACTATGTTAAAATTTTAATATAAATTGACAGCGATACAAAGAAAATTTGAAGAAACAAGAATGTATTCCTAGTACACGGATGCCTCATCTATACCATTATTTTCAATCTTCAGTGGACCATGAAAATGGGGTAAAACTGTTATGTTGGCATTGTAATTAGAAAGATCATATTACAGGGAACATGTACATGTGTACTAAGTTTCAAGTAGATTGGACTTCAACGTCATTAAAAACTTCCTCAACCAAAAGAACGGACGAACAGACACAAAGACCAGAAAACATAATGCCCATAAATGGACCAAGAAAAAAAACATGTATTAAACATATGAATATCAAGTAGTCGAGCCAATGTGTGTGATTCCAGAGGAAGCGGATTAAAAACTCAAAAATCATGTTTAACCCCGACACATTTTTGCGCCTGTTCCAAGTCTGGAGCCTCTGGTGCCTTTGTTAGACTTTTTTAATTTTAGTTTTTGTGTATAATTTTGAGCTTAGTAGGACGTTCATTATGCACTTGTATATATGTATCTAGAGGCCAGCTGAAGGACGTTCCTGGGTGCGGGAATTTCTCGCTGCATTGAAGACCTATTGGCGACCTTCTGCTGCTGTCTGTTCTATGGTCGGGTGGTTGTGTATTTGACACATTGCCCAATTCCGTTCTCAATTTCAAGGTTCCCTTGTGATACGCTATTCGTACAAGACATATTTTGCTGGAGCTCACCTTCACTAGTTTGGTCGTAGTAGTTTTAAACATTTTTATTAGACTTGCAAGTAAAATAGAAGACCAATCAGAGACGATATAATATCTTTGGTGTTCATGCATTGGTATTTTTATAAAGGTGTATTTATTGTATGTCATTAAAAGGAATCCCATAAATAAAAAAAAAAAATTATGGCTTGCAGTTGGGGGCTGTGCCCCACATTTCTTTTTATTATACTTGTAAGGTGTCATTAAGTTGCGCTTTTGTTGCATGTTTTCCCCACTTGTTCATGTGTACGTCTTGTTGTTTGTTCATTTTAAAAATTATACCCTCTACCGTAAAAAAATACATATTGTGAATTATGTATATCTGAAGCCCTTATTTTCTTCTACCTATATGATAATACCCTCATATAAAGACGTTAAATATTAACACGACTAATCATTTGTTACAAAAAAGGTAGTGATATAAATACGGATATTTCTTAGAATTGACGGTCATCCTTTAAAAGTTACGGTCATCCTTTACCAATTACAGTCATCTTTTAACCAATTACGGTCACCCTTGTTATGAATCGCTAATTCTGTTACGGTCATCTCGATTGTGATTTACGATCATCTTAGCGATTTTTTCAATCGAATTTCCTGTTTCATGCGCATTTTTCGGAAGTAATTTGTGATTTCCATGTGAATCTTTTATAAATTTACATCGTGTCAATGTATTCTTTATAAAGAAAATGATGTAGAGGTGCTATAGATAAAGACCGTAAGTCTCAGTTATATCAGAGACATATATACACGTGTATATATGTCTCTGGTTATATATATCGTTTTTATCATTTTTTACAGGTGAAATACAGGTAAAAATGCGTAAAAGTGGTATCGATTTATTTCGGAAAAGTAATGCACGAAAATGCGGAAACTTAATAGGCCCATCTCTGAGTTAACATATAACAAAAATGTGTCCATAGTATACAGACTAATATTTTCTATGCTCGTTGGACCGTGAAACTGGGGTCAGAACAATTAAGAAAGATCGTACCATAGGGAAAATGTGTACTTCAACTTCATCAAAAATGACAGTGACCAAACGGGAGCAGGATATTTCAGCGAAAGAAAATTAACTACTAGAGGACATATTAGCACCGACATTAGAGACCATATCATTTTAGTGCCGCGATTACTGCGTTCACCTGTATTTTCGATAGAACATTTAAGCGAACACTTACCTGGTTGAATAAAAGGTAAATGGACAGAAAGTCACAGGACAAAAAGTCACAGGACAAAAAGTCACAGGACATAAAGTCACAAATAATATGGTGACAATTGTTTGAATATGTAAGAGAAATTTCTTAAATATTTACTTTTTAATACATATAGTCATATTAAAGTTTAGGAAATGTGTCATTATACTTGAAAAATAAAGACTATTTAGTTTTAATCGTGCAAAAGAAAGATTTCTTGGCACCATGAAGCCATTTAAGTGCCAAGCCACTCTGACATTTTGTTTGTTTTTAACAATTATTTAATCATCTTTGATATTGTATTGATAAATGTTGTTTACAAAATGGTTTATTATATACAATAGTTCAAGAAAAATACAAAAATATTATTGTAGAAATAAGCGTTTTTTATCCAAAGAAAATAATCAGAAATATGAATTGTGACTTTCTGTCCTGTGACTTTTTGTCCGTGACTATTTGTCTGTGACTAATTGTCCTGTGACTTTTTGTCCGTGACTTTTTGTCTGTGACTTTCTGTCCTATGACTTTCTGTCCTACATTCTAATAATACCCACTAAGCTTTGGGCAGACATTCCGTGTCATTCAAAGCGAACAAATAATGGTCCAGAGTCGTCCCATGCCCATTGTAATGAGCAAATAATAGTTGTCACCCAGCTATTTGCGTTTTTTGTACACTATTATCAAATTGCAAACAACAATATATATAAAAGCATAGACGAATGTGCATAACCATCTAGACATGATAAAGAGAAAAAAAAACACTTCCTATAGAACAATGTTTAAATTTTGCCGAAAATAGGGGAAACCGTAAGACACGTGTCAAATTAAAATAACTGCATAAGAATATAACCTAAACATTAAATATGTTTACCATAAAATACTTTTAAATTTAGGTTTTATTATTGTTTTGAAATAATTTTTGATTCAACACCTGAAGTAAACATCGGTTTATTTAATTTCGTAAAAAAAAATATTGAGTGTTTTTATTTTTAATAAAGAAACAGGTGTTTACCCCTTCATGATTAGTCAATACCGAATAGGGATTATAATTTTGAGACCAGGCCTAACACACAACGACCAGCTAGCAGTGAATACAACACTTGATATGTATGGAAAACGACGACGGACACAAAATGATTCTACTGGATAATTTCAACTACCTCAGTCACGATATCTTATGCATTTATTAAGTACATACTTGAACTTGTCGTAAGGATA
The DNA here is from genome assembly GCA_019925275.1 of Mytilus edulis. Lineage (NCBI taxonomy): Eukaryota > Metazoa > Mollusca > Bivalvia > Mytilida > Mytilidae > Mytilus > Mytilus edulis. Next base: position 8,050,220 of record CM034358.1, on the reverse strand, counting down.
TATTTCTGGACAAAAACGAATTCAGTATATTTTGTACAAACAGACAACAGACAACAAGTGATGGCCACAATTGTGGTTTATATTGTTTAATTAATTTTTAAAGCAAAATTTGATTGGTTGATTGTTGGTTGCTTAATGTCCAGTGGCAAGTATTTCATGCATACTTAGGACGAGAAGTTGTTTCAGAAATATGTTCTGAAATATTATATATCTTGCTCTTACTTAACACATACGGTTCTGGTAACATTAAGCACATTGTAACTTAAGTCTTTGGAGTTATTTGTATACTTAAGGCTTTTAATAAACATATACACCTATATTTTATTTGCTTGCACCTGTCCTATGTCATGTATCTGTTGTTCAGTGGTTGTCGTTTGCTAATGTATAGTTCATAAGTGATTCTCGTTTCTCTTATAGATTAGACCGTTGGTTTTCCTGTTTGAACGATGGTTCACGTGTCATCTGGAGGCTTTATATAGCCAATGCTCCGTGTTGAAGGCTGTTCTTTGACCTATTCATAATCATTTTTCAAAAGTCTTCAAATTTTAACAAAATTCCGCGTAAGGGAACACAAAGAGAACACAGAGTGTGTAAAGTTTGTAAAAATTTCGATGGATAGGCACACTTTTCCTCCATTGCCAAATGAACTGTAATATTAGCACTCATACCACTGATTATATTTATATCTATTTTTAGCATATAATATCTCAGTATGTTTTTGTCGACATTTCTATTCCTTTTTCTTGATAAAACTTTTTAATACATAAACATTTTAACAAGCTGACCATATTTTAACTTAAGAGTTGGCGCACATCAAAGCCATGCACACGAAAAAGTTTATCGGAAGAGAATTAAAACAAAAGCAAAATGATTTGTCCATTTAATCTCTGAAACTATTAGCAATCATGATTTTTTTTTAAATTTTAGTCACGAATGATATTTTAGCCTAACGTGTTGATGTGTCTGTTGTCAGAGATGCACATAGACCTAGGTGAACAATACTGTCTTTAGAACATCTAGTTTTTATAGTTTTTAGTTCAATCAAGATCAAATTTTGTTGAAGAATTGATTGTTGTAAGTTAATGTAAATGTTCAGTTGCAAATACTACATGCATATTGAGGACACAATCGAAGAAGTAAAGTACTTGGCAAATCTATTCAGGCATCTCCACAATAAACATATCTTCACAGAAAGCAAGCTATACTTAATAAAAATCAAAAACACTTATGTACGATTTTCAAAGTTTGTTTAAGTAATTGTAGTGTATTGGATATACCCGTTGGACGCATGTTTCCGTCTTGTCATTACTTTCAATGAAAAGCTGGTGGTATTTTAGTCCCATTGGTAACACCACGTGTTGTTTTAAAATTGCTTCTGATTTTATTCACAGTTTTTGTTTAGAGGATGTCACATTCATATCTCAGTAAAATAACAAGCATGTTGAGAACAGATGCCCTAATGAGTTCAAAATGATGAGTTCTCTATGCAGAAAGAAAATTCCGCACATGGAGGCGGGCCTCTTTTGGTCACTAAACAATAATGGATAATAGTTCAGTGAAATGATTGCTACACTAAACACTAGAATGCACTTTTGAACTTAAATTGAAAAAAACACACATGAAATTACCAAAGGATAAAGGTTTCTGCTTTGAGACAGGCGATGAAATGTAATTCATAACTTTTGATATCTCAACCGGCCCTATTCCTTAAGCAAATGATGAATAAACAACCACAATGCATAAAAAAGGAAAAAAAAACAATTAAAAAGAAGCCATAGTCTGATGTAGGAATAGGTAACAGAAGAAACTACGCAAATGGCAATGATAAACATAAAATAACAAAGGACCAGTAGCAGTAACTCAATGCAAGCTCCATGTTTGAAGCCCAATTATCGGGAATTTGTGTCATTGGTAGAAAAATTAACAGTTTTTGAACAATGAAATCTGGGGATATTTGGTCTGGTCCAATAAAATAATATCCTTACTTATTACAAGAACATTATAATAAAACTATTCTCTATTCCTTGGTTTTGTTCCCAAATAGATTTTTCTCCCATAGGATATTTCATTCTCCTTTAGGATATTTCTTTCTCTCATAGGATTTTTGTTCTCTCTTATGAGTTGCTTTGATCTCCCTTGGGATTTTTAATCTCCCTTAGGATTTATTTATAACCCTTAGGATTTTTTTTCTCCCACAGGATATGTTTTCTGTAATGAAATCCCTTAGGATATTTATTAGTCCAATCGGATATTTAAAATTCCATGGGATATTTTAAATTCCATGGGATTATTTAATTAGACTAATATCCTATAGGATAAAAAATATCCTATAGGAAATGCTTTTATTTTTCCTAAGGGATTTTTTTAATCCTTAAGGAGAAAATATATCCTATAGGATATAATTTTTCTCCTAAGGGAATATAAATCCTATGGGAGAAAAAAATATCCTACAGGATTTTGTCACTGTTTTCACTCCAGTTTCCGAACCGGGCGAGCCACACCAAATGTTTTTGTGTAGTGTGTTATTATTCCCAAGAGGTACATTACTGCTAAATTTGATGATTCTACGAATAAAAAAAAGTGTGGTTCCAATTTGTATTATGAGAAGTGCAAATTAAAAAAACGAAAATAAAATAAAAAAATTACAATGTACATGATAGGTAAGCAGAATAAAAATTCATCAATGAATATATAATTGATTACTGATAAACCATAATCAAAAATAAAAAAAATAATCTAAACCTTGTGCCACAAAATGCTGAGAAACAACGACATAGATCGGCAGCGACCGTAGACCTAGGCAGTCTTCCTTAAAACACATCATTATATCTAGATAATACAATGAATTTTCTAATTACTACCACAGCTTAGTATGAATTAGCGTTGTAATTTTCATTGTTATTAACAAATGTTAATTCTGTTTCACAATCTCATCTTGAATTCTATAATTATTCTATCTCATTTTGGGGATTTAAAAAAAAATCAAATGTGACGTCACTTTGTGCGTTCATGGTTTTAGCTAACTCGGCTGTTTGTTTTTATGTGCTGGTTAAGAATGCTTTATGTAATGTATCCGTGTTTGTTCTGTAGTTAGTCAACACATTGGTCTTATCATATATATCTATTATACAGTCATTTTATAAAGTTTACTGTTTGTAAAAGTATGAATTATTCTTAATAATAAGGAAAGAATATTCTTATCCCAGGTAGAAAACCCTAGCCGTATTGGACACAACTTTTTGGAATTCTTGGTCCCCAGTGCTCTTCAACTTTTTACAAGTTTTGGCTTTCGAACTTTTTTCATCTGAGCGTCACTGGTTATTTGTATGTTTCTCTGTCCTATATATTTTCCAGTTTATTTGTATTGTAGTCCTGTCATGTAATGTTGTCATTTTATTGTTATATTTGACATTTCCATATATTATTGTTCGTTTCTGTGTATGTTACATTTTGATGATGTGTTTCTGTTGTCTAGTGGTTCTACTCTCCTCCCGATGCGTTTCCCTCGATTTTAGTTTGTGACCCAGATTTATTTTTTTCTCAATCGATTGATGAATTTCGAACAGCGATATACTAATGTTGCCTTTACTCAGACCAATTTTACAATGGACTTAGGATCATCTTAGGACACTCTTCAGTTGTGTCTCGAAACAATTTTTCGTTAGGACGTCCTAAACATATCCATGATATCCTACGTTGAAATTTCTGTATATAGTTATCAAATAAACTCATCATAGATACCAGGACTAAATTTTGTATATACGCTAAACGCGCGTTTCGTATAAAAAAGACTCATCAGTGACGCTCGAATCCAAAAAAGTTAAAAAGGCCAATTACGAAGTTGAAGAGCATTGAAGACCAAAATTCCTAAAAGTTTTGCCACATCCAGCTAAGGTGATCTATGCCTGAGCTAGAAAAACCTTAGTATTTAAAAATTCTAAATGTTGTAAACCTATAATTTATAAATATACCATATCAATGATAATTCATGTCAGCACAAAAAGTCAAAGTTACCAGGCTTATAATAAAAATTCACCAGACGCGTGTTTCGTCTACATAAGACTCATTAGTGACGCTCAAATAAAAAAAGTTAGAAAGCCAAACAAGTATAAGGTTGAAGAGGGTTGAGGACCCAAAATTCCACAAACAAGTTTTGCCAAATACGTCCAAGGCAATCTATGTCTGGGATAAGCAAATCCTTTCGAATGATTTATAATTTTGCAAACAGTAAATTCATTAAATTACCATATATATGACATCTAGTCTACACCAAAGTGCTGACTAATGGGATGGTGATAGTGAGCAAAAATCGAAATCTAAATTTATTATGCTGGCGTGAAGATAGGATGATAGTAAGACACCTTGTAAGGTGTCCCAAAGTTAGGAAGGAAAGTGAGATATGTCCTAAGTTAAAACTTCGGTACTGGCATGAAAATTATTATGAATTAAGGAATGTGATTCCTTTCACGGATTTGGCTATCCTTTTTTAACCTTTTGGATTATAGCTCTTCATCTTTTATATAAGCTTTGGATTTCAAATATTTTGGCCACGAGCATCACTAAAGATACATTTATTGTCGAAATGCGCATCTAGTGCAGAGTTTATTACTACCACTGGATCGATGCATCTGCTGCTGGACTGTTAGTCCCCGGTGGTATCACTAGCCCAGTAGCCAGTACTTCGGTACTGGGATGAAAATACGGATTGTTTTGTGTTATTAAAATTTGCTGTTACAAAATGTTAGAAATTATTTTAAATTAAGGAATGTATCTCCCTCATACAAAGCTCTGATTCCTTTCACGGATTTGGCTATACTTTTAAACCTTTTGGATTATAGGTCTTCATCTTTTATATAAGCTTTGGATTTAAAATATTTTGGCCACGAGCATCACTGAAGATACATTTATTGTCGAAATGCACATTTAGTGCAGAAAAATTGGTACCGTTGATGTTATTACTACTACTGGGTTGATGCCTCTGCTGGTGGACTGTTAGTCCCCGGTGGTATCACCAGCCCAGTAGCCAGTACTTCGGTACTGGCATGAAAATACGGATTTTTTATGTTATTAAAATTTGCTGTTACAAAATGTTAGAAATTATTTTTAATTAAGGACTGTATCTCCCTTATGCAAAGCTATGATTCCTTTCACGGAGTTGGCTATACTTTTTTAACCTTTTGGATTATACATGTAGCTCTTTATTTTTTGCATAAACTTTGGATTTCAAATATTTTGGGCACGAGCATCACTAAAGAGACATGTATTGTCGAAATGCGCATTTGGTGCAGGAAAATTGGTACCGATAATGTTATTACTACTACTGGGTCGATGCCTCTGCTGGTGAACTGTTAGTCCCCAAGTGTATCACCAGCCCAGTAGCCAGTTCTTCGGTTCTGGCATGAAAATACGGATTTTTTGTGTTTATAAAATTTGCTGCTACAAAATGTTAGAAATTATTATCAATTAAGGAATGTATCTTCCTCATGCAAAGCTCTGATTCCTTTCACGGATTTGGCTATACTTTTTGAACCTTTTGGATTATAGCTATTCATCTTTAATATAAGCTTCGGATTTCAAATATTTTGGCCACGAGCATTACGTAAGAGACATGTATTGTCGAAATGCGCATCTGGTGCAGGAAAATTGGTTCCGATATGTTATTACTACCACTTGGTCGATGCCTTTGCTTGTGGACTGTCAGTCTCTGAGGGTATCACCAGCCCAGTAGCCAATATGTCGGTACTGGCATGAAAATAATGATTTTTTGTGTTACTAAAATTTGCTGTTACAAAATTTTGGAAATTATTATAAATTAAGGAATGTATCTCCCTCATGCAAAGCTCTGATTTGTTGCACGGATTTGGATATACTTTTTGAATCTTTTGGATTATAGCTCTTCATCTTTTATATAAGCTTTGGATTTCAAATATTTTGTCCGAGAGCATCACTGAAGAGACATGTATTGTCCCAATGCGAATCTGGTGAGGGAAAATAAGTACTGTTAATGTTATTACTACGACTTGGTCGATGCCTCTGCTGGTGGACTGTAAGTCCCCGAGGGTATCACTAGCCCAGTAGCAAGTACTTCGGTACTGGGATGAAAATACGGATTTTTTGTGTTATTAAAATTTGCCGTTACAAAATGTTAGAAATTAATATAAATTAGGGAATGTATCTCCCTCATGCAAAGCTCTGATTCCTTTAACAATTTTGGCAATACTTTTTGAACCTTTTGGATTATAGCTCTTCATCTTTAATATGAGCTTCGGATTTCAAATATTTTGGCCACGAGCATCACGTAAGAGACATGTATTGTCGAAATGCGCATCTGGTGCAGGAAATATGGTACCGTTAATGTTATTACTACCACTGGGTCGATGCCTCTGCTGGTGAACTGCTAGTCCCCGAGGATATTACCAGCCCAGTAGCCAGAACTTTGGTACTGGCATGAAAATACGGATTGTTTGTGTTATTAAAATTTGCTATTACAAAATGTTAGAAATTATTATAAATTAAGGAATGTATCTCCCTCATGCAAAGCTCTGATTCCTTGCACGGATTAGGCTATACTTTTTTAACCTTTTGGATTATAGCTCTTCATCTTTTATATAAGATTTGGATTTCAAATATTTTGGCCACGAGCATCACTGAAGAGAAATGTATTATCGAAATGCGCATCTTGTGCAGGAAAATGGGTACCGTTAATGTTATTACAACAACTTGGTCGATGCCTCTGCTGATGTACTGGTAGTCCTCGAGGGTATCACTAGCCCAGTAGCCAGTACTTCGGTACTGGCATGAAAATACGGATTTTTTGTGTTATTAAAATTTGCTGTTACAAAATGTCAGAAATTATTATAAATTAAGGAATGTATCTCCCTCATGCAAACCTCTGATTCCTTTCTCGGATTTGGATATATTTTTTTAACCTTTTGGATTATAGCTCTTCATCTTTCATATAAGCTTTTCATTTCAAATATTTTGGCCACGAGCATCACTGAGAGACATGTATTGTCGAAATGCGCATCTGGTGCAGAAAAATTGGTACCGTTAATATTATTAAGAGAGCTTCCGGAACACGACTTAATACACAGAAGTGTCATAAGATGGTCTTGCAAAGCGTTATAATCCTACGATAGCTTCAGGAACACCACCTCTGAAGCCAAGTTAGGACTGTTGTAACGCCAAATGTTGTCGACGAATTAACTTGCCACAGTTTTTGCGATCAGGTGGAAGATGACGTAACATTGTTTGAATTGTTTTGAATTTGTCATTCGGGGCCTTTTATAGCTATGTGGTATTGGGTTTGCTCTTGTTGAAGGCCATACATTGACCTATATGTGTTAATTTTTGTGTCATTTGGTCTCGTGTGGAGAGGTTGTCTTATTGGCAATCATACCTCAACAGGATTGAATATAGAAAGAACTTTAATTTATTCTTAGATGCATGCTTTTTTTGTATATATTGTTATCGGCTTGAACTAACTGTCAGTAAGAGCGAGTTCTCTTTGATCTGTACTACGCGTCTTTTTGTTGTTGATGTGTTCAAGTACCCATTCATGTATTTTTGTAAGATGTATTTCTATTTGTATACATCTGGTGAGTTAATTGAGACTTTTTCAGCTGATATTTTATAGTTCGTACTAATTTGTACTGTTACACCACTGTCCTAGGTTTGGGAAGGGTTGAGAACCCGCTAACATGTGTAACCCTGCCACGTTCTGTATGTATTTTCCTATCCCAAGTCAGAAGCCGGGAATTCAGTGGCTGTCGTTACATATTTGTTTTTCGTTCATTTTATACATAAGTTAGGCTGTTAGTTTCCTCGTTTGAATTGTTTTACATTGTAATTTCGATGTCTTTTATAGCTGACTGTAAGGTATGGGCTTTACTCAATATTGACGGCCGTGCAGTGAACTATATTGGTTAATTTATGTGCCATCTGGTCTCTTGTAGAGATTTGACTCATTTGCAATTATACCACATCTATACTATTTTTGCGTGTTTCTGTATGCTATGATTATATATATCTATACCATTAAATGAGAAGAGTTTGCGTCTCTTCCTTCTACAATATATTAATCACCATGCCTCTGTGTCCTATAGGTACAATGCATACTCGTATTTGTCATTCTCGCTTATGATTATTCAATTCGGGTTATTTTTGGAAAAAACGAAAGTTAAGACGTCAGAATATTAATTCCGTTATCGAACGGTCTTTTAAGTCATCAACAAGATATTTCCGTTTACGATTGTTTCTAATAACACATACTTTTCATAAGTACTAGGGGGACAAGACAATTATTTTCGCGTTTTACTGTATACTATGATTATACATATACAATAAATAAAGTGGATTTGCTATTTACTATCAATGTCACTATTCGTAGCTGTCACTAGTATATTATATACAGGCTCTCTATTATTACTGTATCGCCTTGGATAGTGAACTTGGAATTGATAGTAAATAGCAAATACAATGTATGTATAGCAGACTTCTTATACGTTCAGGTATTTCACATCCATTTTGTTATGGAAATATTCTTTATAAAGCACAAAGGTGTCAGTATTCACATCAAAAACTAACAAAACCTTTGAATAGACTTATTAAGAAGGGATATAGTTACGATACTGTTGTCAGGTCATTAAAGATTGCATATTTTGGCATTAATATTGATTCACTTATAGGGTCTTTGCATCTGAACTAAACACATTTATTCAAAAACCAGTTGTTGGCATGACACGGGTTATGTTCTTCTCATATATGTTATGATGGTATGATACTAAACCCTAACGGGAAGGATTGTGCCTGATGTTCATATGATGAAATCATAATCTTTCAGTCAGTTTAATTGAAGTCTGGAGCTGGCATGTCAGTTAACTGCTAGTAGTCTGTTGTTATTTATGTATTATTGTCATTTTGTTTATTTTCTTTGGTTGCATCTTCTGACATCAGACTCGGACTTCTCTTGAACTGAATTTTAATGTGCGTATTGTTATGCGTTTACTTTTCTACATTGGCTAGAGGTATAGGGGGAGGGTGGAGATCTCACAAACATGTTTAACCCCGCCGCATTTTTGCGCCTGTCCCAAGTCAGGAGCCTCTGGCCTTTGTTAGTCTTGTATTATTTTAATTTTAGTTTCTTGTGTACAATTTGGAAATTAGAATGGCGGTCATTATCACTGAACTAGTATATATTTGTTTAGGGGCCAGTTGAAGGACGCCTCCGGGTGCGGGAATTTCTCGCTACATTGAAGACCTGTTGGTGACCTTTTGCTGTTGTTTTTTTTCCATGGTCGGGTTGTTGTCTCTTTGGCACATTCCCCATTTCCATTCTCAATGTTATAGTATATGTATTCGCATAGTATAAAGATAACAAAAAACAAAAATAAAGGACTTTGGAAAAAGGGATAGCTAAGTCAGTAAAGTATACTAAATGTGTTGTAATACACATATCCATTATAATCTATCGATCATTTATTCTGGTATTTCACAAGGTCATATTTTCCTCTGACTGAATGACGTCTTTACACGTACTCCATTAGATGTTTGATTTATATAAATTGATATTCTATTTCTTTTTATATTTGTTATCAACTACTAGCTATCAGCAACTGCGAGTTCTCTCAGATCTGTACTTAGTGTCTGTGTTGTTGTTATGGATGCGGTTGGATAAATACCCTGCATTACCGGTCTGTGTTTATGTTTGATGTTTTGTTTCTACTTTGTATTGCCCTGATAAGTTAAGCCTTATTCGTCTGATTATAATAGTCTGTTTTAATGTTGGGCTTTTCTTTGTATATGTCTAGTAAAATTGAAAACGGAAATGGGAATGTGTCAAAGAGACAACAACCCAACTTTAGAACAGACAACAGCAGAAGGTCAACAATAGGTCTTCAATGCAGCGAGAAACTCCCGCACCCGTAGGCGTCCTTCAGCTGGCCCTTTAACACGTATCTATACTAGTACAGTTATAATGGACGCCATACTAAACTCCGAATTAAATACAAGAAACTTAAATTGAAAATCATACAAGACTAACAAAAGCTAGTGTCTTCATTATTTTAGGTAAAAAAAAACCTTCTGAAGAATATATATCTGCTAGTGCAACAAAATGGTTCCTGCTACATTGAAATATAGAGATATACAGTATATGAGTTTTAAATACAACACAAAAATACATACAAACACTATGTTCATTCATTTAACAGTTACTGAATCAAATATTGAATCAATTCAAGTCTAGACAAGTTATTAATAATATTAGATGCTGTCAAAATGTTTAATTCATGGCAAAATTTACAGAAATTCGTAACAATATTTAACAACACTAATGTCGTTAAACTAAAACTTTACATCGTTTGCTGTCATTTAAAATTGTACGTTTTACATTATTTATTGTATTTTATTCTATACTTTTATTTTCAATTTTGACTCTATTATTATTATAGAAATTCATGAAGATTTAATATACGAATGGGAAGAGGAAGACACTAAGGTTGTTAAAACCAGAGCTATCAGTCGCATTGAAGAGCTGCTAAAACACAAAAATGTCGTTGTGGCAGTTGGTTCCTCGGGTTGTGGAAAATCCACCGCAATTCATCATGTTGCCCTTCAAATTCATAATCAGGAAGGTTATAACATTGTTCCTGTTCACTACCCCGAAGACATTATTACGTACTGTGAACCGAAATATAAACAAGTGTTTGTTATTGATGATGTCTGTGGGAAATCTGTCATAGATATTGGACTCGTCAACCGTTGGGAAGTGATGTCAACGGATATAAAGAAAGTAATCGATGATCACAAGATCAAAATCTTAATTTCGTGCAGAAAACACATTTATCGTGATCGGTCATGTAAAGGTGTAAAACTCTTGTCAGAAACAATGTGCGACCTTGTGTCAAATCACAGTCTAACAGACAAGGAAAGAAATCAAATAGCACGTACATACCTAACAGAGAATGACGTTATTGCAATAGAAAAGTTAGGGTTAGTTGACAGATTTAACTTCTTTCCTCTGTTATGTTACTTATATTCAAAACAGAAATTAACCGGTATGCGTGATTTCTTTACTAATCCAATAAGTGTCATGAGCGGAGAACTCGAATTATTAAGGAAAGCAACTGATCAAACAACATTGGCTACCTTGAGTCTATTTATTGTCTATAACAATAGCTTAGATGAAAACATGTTATCAAGGTCCCATAGTATGACAGAACTTTTGGAAGAAATACTCAATCACTTTCATCTTCAAGCGAATTTTTCAATTAAGATCATCAAAGATGAATTACAAAAACTTGAGTTGTCTTATGTGAAAAAAACTTTAACTACATACAGAATAGTACACGACAAGATATTTGACATTTTTCTTTCTTTTTGTGGTGAACATTTTTTTGACCTTGTACTTGAGATAGCCCATACCGATATAATTCGTGATAGATATGTATTAGAATCATTACATAATGGACCACTAAACCATACAGAATACCCAAATGTTATAAAGGTTCCTCTTATAGAGGAAAACCATTATTTTAAACGACTTTTAAAAGATATTACAAAAGGTTTTGTTAAAAATATATTTATGAACAGGCAGTTCAAAAGTATGACTTTCCGTAAGAAGTTGTTCCAATTCATCGAACGGGAGATCGGCATAGGCAAGGTTTTACTTCATGTATCGAAAGACGAAATATCATACATGCTTCTATCGATGACTCGCCAATGTTACTGGGATATGGTACCTATTCTTTTAACATACCAAGTTGATGTAAATGTAAGGGACTGGAAGGGTACGCCTTTGTATTTTGCTTCTGAAAAAGGAAATATTGACATTGCAAAGTTATTATTAGATCACCAAGCTGATCCTAATATGAAGGGCTGGTTGGAAACAGCCAGCCAAACACCTTTGCATGTAGCTGTTGACAACTGTGACATTGATTTAGTAAATTTACTATTATCTAGTCATGCTAATGTGAATATTGAAAGAAATTATATTGGAACGGAAAGCCCTCTGCATTTAGCAATAAAACGGAATAACGATAGTATTGTTAAAGTATTGCTAGACCACAAAGCCAATAGTGATCTTTGTAATCAATGGAATAAAACACCATTATATGAAACCGTCAGTCAGGGAAATTCTAATTTGACTATGTTACTTTTACATTACGGTGCTGATCCCAATATTGGTGAACAAGACAATAGCAATACACCTCTTCATTTAGCTTTTGAAAAGGGTAATAATGAAATGATACAAATATTGATAGATTATAAAGCAGATCTTAACATCAAAAATGTGCTTGGCGAAATACCTTTGTTTCAAGCAGTTGAGAAAAATCATTATGATATTGTAAAAATTCATTTAAACCATAAATCTTATCTAAAAGTATGTAATAATAAAAGGAATCACTATTGTTTAAAGCATCAAGGATGGGTCATACTAAAATTGTTAAGTTAATATTAGAAAATAACTGCGTAGAACATAAGTGTGATCCTAATATTTGTAATGATATGAAAATATCACCTTTATTTGCTGCATCTGAGAATGGACATACTGATATTGTTAGAATATTATTAGAAAATAATTGTGATCCTAACATCTGTAATAAAAACAAAGAATCTCCCGTCCTTATTGCTTCTAGCAAAGGTTGGTATGATATAGTTAGCTTACTGTTAGAAAATAAATGTGATCCTAACAACTGTAACGTTCACAATGTATCCCCTTTATTTGTTGCGTCTGAAAATGGGCATATTGGTATTGTAAGATTATTATTAGAGCATAACTAATACATGTAAAAATATATCACCTGTGTATACTGCATTTTCTGATGAAAGAGCTGATATAGTAAGATTATTGCTAGAACATGAATGTTATCCGAACATCTGCATGATCTGTAGTGATACTAATATATCACCTATATTTGCTGCATTTAAAAAAAGACATATTGATATCGTTAGATTATTTCTTCAACATAAATGTGATCCTTACATGTGTATGATCTGTAATTTTCTAAAAATATCAGCTTTACTTGCCGCATCAGCAAACGGACGTATTGATATTGTTAAATTATTATTGGAACGTCAAAGTGATCCTAACATCTGCAATGTTAATAATATACCTCCTTTATTTCCTGTATCTGAGAACGACCATACTGATGTTGTACAATTTTTGTTAAGACTGAACAATAAATCGGCTGTATTTCTTGATTTTACGAAGGAACATACTAATAATATTATGTTGTTTTTAGAACGCAACTGTGATCTAAATATTTGTAATACTAGAAAAGAATCAGCTTTGTTCATCGCTGCTAATAAGATGCATACAGATATTGTGAAATTATTGTTAAAACACAAATGTGATCCTAATATTTGTAATGATAGAGAAGAATCAGCTTTATCCATAGCTTCATTGTATGGTAAAACTGAAATTGTGAAACTATTGTTAGAACACAAATGTGATCCTAATATTTGTAATGATAAAAAAGAATCACCTTTATTTATTGCTTCTAAGAAGGGTCATGCTGATATTGTAACACTATTGTTAGAACACAAATCTGATCCTAATATTTGTAATGATATGAAAATATCACCTTTATTTGCTGCATATGAGAATGGACATACTGATATTGTTAGAATATTATTAGAAAATAATTGTGATCCTAACATCTGTAATAAAAACAAAGAATCTCTCGTCCTTATTGCTTCTAGCAAAGGTTGTTTTGATATAGTTAGCTTACTGTTAGAAAATAAATGTGATCCTGACATCTGTAACGATCACAATGTATCCCCTTTATTTGCTGCATCTGAAAATGGACATATTGATATTGTTAGATTATTATTAGAGCATAGCTGTGATCCTAATACATGTAAGAATATATCACCTGTGTATACTGCATTTTCTGATGAAAGAGCTGATATAGTAAGATTATTGCTAGAGCATAAATGTTATCCGAACAGTTGCATGATCTGTAGTGATAATAATATATCACCTGTATTTGCTGCATTTAAAAATAGACATATTGATATCGTTAGATTATTGTTACAACATAACTGTGATCCTTACATGTGCATGATCTGTACTTTTCTAAAAATATCAGCTTTACTTGCCGCATCAGCAAACGGACGTATTGATATTGTTAAATTATTATTGGAACATCAGAGTGATCCTTACATCTGCAATGTTAATAATATATCTCCTGTGTTGCCTGTATCTGAGAACGACCATACTGATGTTGTACAATTTTTGTTAAAACTGAACAATACATGGGTTTTTTTTCTTGATTTTACGAAGGAACTTACTAATAATATTATGATGTTTTTAGAACGCAACTGTGATCTCAATATTTGCAATACTAGAAATGAATCAGCTTTGTTCATCGCTGCTAATAACAGGCATACTCAAATAGTGAAATTATTGTTAAAACACGAATGTGATCCTAATATTTGTAATGATAGAAGGGAATCACCTTTATTTATTGCTGCTATGGAGAATAATATTGAAATAGTAAAATTATTGTTAGAACATAAATGTGATCCTAATATTTGTAATGATAGAGGGGAATCACCTTTATTTATTGCTGCTATGGAGAATAACATTGAAATAGTAAAATTATTGTTAGAACATAAATGTGATCCTAATATTTGTAATGATAGAAGGGAATCACCTTTATCTATTGCTGCTAAGGAGAATAACATTGAAATAGTAAAATTATTGTTAGAACATAAATGTGATCCGAATATTCGTAATTATATTGGCGAATCATCTTTATTTGTTTCTACCAAAATATAGTAGAATTGTTACTAGAACATAAAGGTGATCCTAACATGTGTACCAATCACACTATGTCACCTTTATAAGTTGCATCTGAGCATGGACATTTTAGTATTGTAAGATTATTATTAGAACATAAATGCGATCCTAACATTCGCAATGATAAAAAGGAATGAGCTTTATTTATTGCGTGTTCAAAGGGACGAAACGATATTGTAAAACTATTATTAGAACACAACTGCAATCCTAATAAGAGTAATGGTAAAAAAAAATCACCTTTATTCATTGCTGCAATGTTGGGTCATACTGATATTGTGAAACTATTGTTAAAACACATAGCCGTTCCTTTTATCTGTGATTATAGAGATGTATGCATACAGTCTATTCCAGATCAATAAGATCATATTGATATTGTGAAATTGTTGTCAGATGTAAACAGTCATATTTCACACTGTTTTGAACAAAAATGTTAATTGTGCTAAAGTAAAGTAGTGGTATTAATACTTGAAATTCGTCATTCCGAGATCCTCAAATCAAACAAATGTTGTTTTTTTTTACAGTAAGCTTCATACATTTTGAACTCTGTTTTGATTAGAAAAATTCTTACATTTTTGTGACTATGTGTTTTAAAATTCATTTTGTTATTCACAACATTTCAATTACTACGATGTTGTATATTGAAAATATAACGTAATCAAGTGTATCCTTTGAAGTCTTGGAATTAAATAAAAGTCTTGTCAAGATGACATATTACATGTATTACTTGATTCGTGTATTTTTTTGTTGGTTTGAATCCGAATAAACTTTGTCATAGTGCTTGAATGTTCATTTTGAAATTTGGGTTTTTATAATCGTATATTATTAACAAGTTATTTCAACTGATCGGGCGGAGCTTACGTTTTATTTGTATAAGGACAGTCTATTTGAAGATGTGTATGATACGGGTGATTGCCGTTATTCTTATTACTGATTTCTAATCACTTATCAGTGTCATCAAAGGAATTTACAAAAGAATGACTGGACACTTCATTGATAAGTTTATTTTAAAAACACCTATCTATAGATGGACTGGTTTATTATGAGCGAACAGGCTGACCGGCTAACCTCAGCCCAGTCAAGTGAAATAAATTGAGTATTATATTCACTATTCACCATGTAGTGTTCCAGAGAAGTATGTTATATCATTTATGACAGGAGAGTTTGATAACTTAATATCACATAATGGTAAAGATTGATATTTTATTCTTTAATGGCTGTTCATTTTGAAGAGTTCCTTTCACAGACTAAACGAGCTATGAAATTGTATATTATGTTAATTTATATTTGGTCTATTTTACAAATGTTTTGATAAATATACGTTGCAATTTTTCGATGTATTGACGTTTTTGAAAACTGATTTTGTACTCCAATCCGAAGCGAGATAAACTTTCATGTTTTAATTTAACTATTTGTAAATGTCTTTGATTATGATTTTGTTAAATTATGATCATTGTGTTTAATTAGATATGTTTTTAATTATGATACTGTGGCTGTTAAATTATGGTAGTGTTAAATTATGATTGTCTTTCATAATGATTGTGTTTAATAATGATAGTTTTTGATTATGAATGTTTAAATTATGATTTTGTTTAAAATTAATGTGTTTAAGTATGATTGTGTTTAATTGAAATTGTGTTTTATAATGTTTATGTTTGATTATGTTTTTTTTAATGATGATTTTGTTTCATTATGATCATCGTGTTTTATTAAGATAGTTCTGGATTATGATTGTATTTCATAATGATTGTGTTTGATTATTATTGTTTTTAATTATGATTATGTGTTATAATAGTTGTGTTTGATTATGATAATTGTATTACATTTTCATGAATTTTATCTTCCTTGTTTTTAAACATGCTATATTGCATCTATTAAATTGCTAAGAATATTTGTTATTGTGTTAGAGAGTTATTTATATATTTGCCTAGTGTAATAAAGTATGTAAACCAGTTGTCATCTATAGTTTAAAACGCTTATATGACCCTATTACAATGAATTTCACTAACAAATTGTCTCCTTAATAAACTATAAAGACTAATGAAAACATAAGAAATAACAAAATAAAAACTTGAAATTGGGCCTCTGTTGTTGAAAAGATAAGAAATCAATCAGTACAATCATGCGCACATAGGGCAAAGATGTTTGTACCTACAACTTTGCTAGTTACAAATTAAAATGTGTTTCTTATTAAAAATTCGCTGGTAAAAAATATGTTTACAAAAAATACTGAAATCAAAAGTAAATTCAAGAACGAGGACATCAAGAAAACCTAATAAAAAATTGATCTCGACTGGAGAACAACTATCAAGTTTCTGATTGGGAACTGGCGTTTTCCGAAGGAATAATTTTTTTCTCGGTAGAGGAATTCAGTTAAGTTGGTGTTTTATCGTGATAATCAATGATCATTTTCCTCATTAGGTATAAATGTCTAAGTTTTCACAGTAGGTAGAAGAAGCGTCAAACAGCAACAGCAACATTGTTAGTAAAACTGTATTACAACCGATTTCATTCAGTGTGTAGGAAAGGGTAATATCTTTGGTAAGCTTGCTTGCTAGGGGAATCGTGAAGTCATTAATAGTGTAGGTAAACTACCCTTCTTTAATAGTAGACTAGTCCGACATATAACCTATCTTTATGTCCGTAGGACTAGGCAGCTTTGAAAGAAGTGAAGTATGGAAGACTTATTGGTTGTCTCCGACTGTTGGTCTGCTCTTTGGTTTGGGTTGTTGTCTCTTTGACACATTTCCCATTTCCATTTACAATTTTAAAACCCGGTTATCCGTTTTCATTCTATATTCGTTTTTGTCATGGCTACAATGTTTGTAATATACTAGTAGCAATGTTTGTAATGTTCAATGTTAAAAAGTGATGGTCCTAAAAAGGAGGCGTTAGATACTTAGAGGATTTTTAACATTATATTCGAGACACTGGCATGTTTTCGAATTGAAGGTAGTACTACATTGAAACACGTAGATGGTGAACTGCAACGAACGGTTTTCACTTAATAAAGGCAACCTTAATAGTTGGTTTGACTGTTCTGATATCTCCTCAGCAGTCATTTCCTATAAAATTGTAATATACCTGGCTTTGGTGGAAACATCAAATCCCACTGCACCTGGTTAATGATTCTCTTTCTTTTTAATGGTTCTAAGACTCGCCACTTGTCTTGCTTTAAAACGGTTTAAAGCCCATTTGTGGGATGAAACTCTTTGTCAAATTTTGTTCTTACGGCAGAAGGAGCAACTTTATACAGCAGACGGATGATCCGCAAATAGTTCACCTCTGCCTTTGAATATGCCATAGTTTGGTTAAGTTTGATCCTGAATATATGTTTTGTTTTATATGTAATTAATTATAAAATTAGTAAGTTAAAGTTAATTCCGTTAGTTCATTATATTTAAGGAATGACTGTAATATTTTTTCTGTCTATGAAGAAATAACATAAAAAATTTGGTGCACACTGGATAACGCGCGTAGCGGGTTATTTAACAGTGTGCACCACATTTGTTATGTTATTTCAGATCGACAGAAATATATTACAGTCATTTCTTATAATTTAATTCTAAGTTCCATTTTAAACCGTAGAAAACTATAAAAAAAAACGTAAATGACGTCACGGTCACAAGACTAAATTATGTCTTTGGGCTGATAACAAAAAACCGTCAGCCAATCAGAAGACGCGTTACATCCAAAATTAAATTATTATTGGATAATAGTGAGTCATGTGATAATTTCCTACGACTGTTTCGTAAAATCGACGATGTAAACATCGAATACAGTCTCTTTTTCCCTATCTTTAAGTTCCTAGAAAAAACATCAAAAATATCTCCTTTACTGTACTTTGGATAGATATTGTATCACACAAGATGCAATGGTAAAATCTATATGTTCAGCTTATACAGGTTTAACATATTCAGTAAATGACTTTTTTACAGAGTTGCAGTTTATATACCTCTTTAAAAATGTACAGTTTATATACAGTTTTACATCTTTAAAAATGTACAGTTTATATACAGTTTACAGCTTTACTTATTATATTATATTCATCTTTAGAACTTTTCATCCAGATTACTTGTACTAAAGTAGATGAAATAGGACAAAATAAGTATAAAATGTCATAACGGGTAATAAAGACCTATTTTATTTTGATTTGATGTACATAGAATTTTTCGAAAACTAAGGATTTTCTTATCCCAAGCATAGATTACCTTAGTCGTATTTGGCACAATTTTTGGGAATTTTGAATCCTCAATGCTCTTCAACTTTGTATTTTTTTGACTTTACAACTATTTTGATATGAGCGTCATTGATGAGTCTTATGTAGACGGAACGCGCGTCTGACGTACTAAATTATAATCCTGGTTATTTTGATAACTATTTACACCACTGGGTTGATGCCTCTGCTGGTGGACGTTTCGTCTCCGAGGGTATTACCAGCCAAGTAGTCAGCCTTTCGGTGTTGACATGAATATCAATTATGTGGTCATATTTATAAATTTCCTGTTTACAAAACTTTAAATTTTTCAAAAACTAAGGATTTTCTTATCCCAGGCATAGATTACCTTAGTCGTATTTGGCACAATTGTTTGGAATTTTGAATCCTCAATGCTCTTCAACTTTGTATTTTTTTGGCTTCATAACTATTTTGATATGAGCGGCACTGATGAGTCTTATGTAGACGAAACGCGCGTTTGGCGTACTAAATTATAATCCTGGTATCTTTGATAACTATAGTACTCTAATTGAATTTTGCTTCAAGGTTGAAGTTGTGTTGGTGCATGTCTTTATTATAAAACGTCGTTCTGAAAGAATTTTATTGGTGTATAAACTAGACCAATTCAATCATAAACAAATAAAAGTCCGAACGACTTTAATCTTATGATTTGTTTGTTAGTGACTTGATCCAGTTAATACACCAATAAATTCCTATACAAAAGGGTTTAATCCTTATAATTCACTTAAATCGAAGATATTTTTTTCCAATTTTCACATCTTTAACCTCTATCACACGTGAATTGTATATTTGGATATTTGTGTCATTGAATTGGCCTGGTGCATGAATATATGTTTCGGCTTAAACAATTCCATGAAATCTGCTCAAAAAATTAACTGAAGTGAAAATCATATTTATGATATCGAGTTGGTCTTTTTTATTTTATCATCGGCTCCATCATATTAACGTTGGTAATAACACGCAGTTCCGTCAACGTCGTCTCTCTTATTTGCTTAAAAAAATCATTCATGATGTGTCTTGTCTTGAGGAATGTGAAATATTTAATATATTCTATTACTTTATAGTTTTTGTGTTTTTTTTAATGGTCGGCTTGTTGTCTCTTTGGCACATTCCCCATTTCCATTCTCAATTTTATTATCAAAAGATTGTATGACGAAATTCTTTTGCGTAGAACTGTATTAGACAGTTATTGTTCAATTCCAAAATACGTATTATGACTTTAGTACGTGGATTACACATTGTAAAGTAGAATAAGTTAATCAAGTGCTATTTTATTTACGTAAACATTTTAAAAAGGGAACAACTTAAACAACATCATTCTTCTTGTATCTAATAATAATAAGATAAACAACAAATGAATACGTATGGTCATGCACAGTATTATTATAACTATTATCGAAATAAAATAAACAAAGTAAAATGTTGAATATCGGTATTTCATCCAAAGTAATCTACCAGGCTGTACACTTTTAACACTGTAAAGACGTCATATACAGTCAGAGAAAAACATGACCTTGTGCAATGCCAAGATAAAGGTTTCAACAGATTGTAGATCCATGAATATGCATATGCATATAACAATACTATTTATTTTGCTTCTAATGTACAGATAACAAAATTATTTGATCATTTATTCCTACAGACGTGAATGATATAATGCAATGGATTAATAATTCTTAAGAATATAATATTTCAGAGTGTATTAGCTGTTCGTGTCTTTTCCGTTAATGTGTGAATTGAACCATTGAATATTTACTTATAAGTATATTGACCGTCATTAAAAACGCAACACACATATTTTTTTTCATCAAATAATGACTTTTATTCATTTCATTGCCTATTACGCTTCCCGTACTCCTTTTTTGAATAGAAAAATCAATACCTCAATTTTTTCAAACAATCTAACATAGCGGTATTTTGATGTCGCACGAATTTCCTAATGCAAAATCCGAAGCTCATAAATAATTTGTTTTAGAATTTTTTCTTCGTTAAACATCTCCTAGAATCAATTGCAAGTTTAAGTCAGCAAAATGTTGTTGATTTTCCTTTTTATCAAAACCGCGAAATGAAAATTGAAATTAAATTATTAGAAATTTAGTGCACGTTCTTTTTAGGACAATTTCGCGCTATAAAATAAATTGTAAGACATGAAACTTCAAAGCAGGTAGTCTTAACTCGTAACTGACCAGCTAAAGACCCGATCACCCTGTAGTATAACGTTACGTCATTTCAATCAAAGTAGGCACCGTCATTTGCAACACAGTTTAACAGCTACAACGTCCGTTTTTTTAGCCAGTAGTTCGATGTTATGGCAGGCAGATTTACATCAGCAAAGTTTCTCCTATGCTGAAACGCACATAATGTTTATAAAGGTTTCAGTGTTCGCCACATTAGGGGTCATCCATAATTGTCAACCATTTTCCAAAGTGTACAAAACATACACTTGGGGGGAGGGGGTTAAAAAATCAACATTTTTACCGTACACTTTTTTTTTAATTTCCAGAATTTATTTCGTTTCCGTAGGGAAGGTCGATGTATAAAATCGAGAATTGGCTTGGGTGTGTTTCTCTTCTTATTTTTTCTTTATTATTTTCACTTGATGATATTTATTTCGATATCATAATTCTCCTCAATCCGGATTGAACGATTAAAAGATCAAATCATATGAAAACTAAATCTTTCAAAAATGTAAACTTGTAAAATTTTTTAAACAAAAAGTTTGCAAGCATTTCTCAGTACCCCCTGCTTTATTATAGATCGTTATCGTTTCACTCTGTTTAATAAACAAAACTGATGGAAATACTAAATTTTTTGAACGTTTTGCTTTTAACAAGACACCATTTTGTGAAAAGATTTTAAACTGGTCCTTCGATTAATTTCCTTGAAATGTATTCCAAAACAGTAAACAAGTAAACCGGAAGTAAACTTATTTTTCTTAGTATAAACCTTCTTTAATTAGGAGCACCTCCATATGAAGTTTAACCTTAACCTTAAAAATTATCCAATATATGTACACGTTACAGTATATATACATAAACGATAATAGTGCCATAAATGGCATAATTACAGGGACCTTTTAAATAGAAATACAGGCGGGAAATTTAAAAACTTAAAATGTTTTAAAACATTACACTTTTATTGATTGCTGTCTTAAGCTCTGATTCCATCAACAATTGTCAGTCCATACTTTACCAATGCAATATAACCATGCATTTCCCTTTCTTTGATTCTTAGCATAGTTTATGCATGCTCTATGTGCCCTTTTTCATTGGAGTTCCCACTGTGTGATAGGGGAAACACTAATCTTTGAACTCTGTATTCTAACAAAACACAAGCATCACAGATAGATGTCATCAAATAATACAGTCAGATATGTTTTAGTTTATTTTCAATGCAAATTTCTATATTAAACTAAAATATAATAAACAGGATCTTCTTTTTATTAAGAATGATTGATTGCTCTCTTGAAATCTGAAAATGGTTGATGTACACTTTTTGAGGGAGGGTGGGGGGTCTGAAAAAGTGTATGTTTTGTACACTTTGGAAAATGGTTGACAATTATGGATGACCCCTAATACTGCAAAAACAGACTGAAATGGGTAGAAATGGGCAGAAAAAGAAAAAAGTAAAACTTGACTAAAATATTCCTAACAGTATTGGTTAATCTTTCGGTCAATGATTGAGAGATGTTCAACATGAAGCTTTGCTTTTGACAAATGCCACCACCATTAATGAAAAGAAAACAGTTTTCTTTTAAGCATACCACAAGATTTAAACGTTAATCTTGACGTTATCAATTCAACTTTCGAATTTCAAACTTACCTGAGACGAGGAAGAATTGAATCAACTTGATATTCAATTTATTATTGTGTGCGTAATATGTATTTTAAATTGAAGAACCAAACCGTTTTTTACTGTTGCATTTTTAAAGTCCGTCATTATAGAGTTGGAAAAAATATAGATGGTATTTTTTTAATTATTTTTCATATCTTAAGAAAATTCTGACATTATCAGTATAAATCAAATGACAGATCTTTACTTTTATATTTACATAAAGATATATGATACAGCTGAGCCTTGTTTCATGGTCCAATAGTTATCAAAGGTACCAGGATTATAATTTAGTACGCCAGACGCGCGTTTCGTCTACATAAGACTCATCAGTGACGCTCATATCAAAATATTTATAAATCCAAACAAGTACAAAGTTGAAGAGAATTGAGGACCCAAAATTCCAAAAAATTTGTGCTAAATACGGCTAAGGTAATCTATGCCTAGAATAACATATAATATAAAATCCAAGTTTTTCAAAAAATTGAACGTCTTGTACACAGAAAATTTATACAAAAGGACCACATTATTGATATTCATGTCAACACCGAAGTGTTGACTACTGGGCTGGTGATACCCTGGGGGACGAAACGTCCACCAGCAGTGGCATCGACCCAGTGGTGTAAATAGTTATCAAAGGTACCAGGATTATAATTTAGTACGCCAGAGCGCGTTTCGTTTACATAAGACTCATTAGTGACGCTCATAACAAAATATTTATAAAGCCAAACAAATACAAAGTTGAAGAGCATTGAGGACCCAAAATTCCAAAAAGTTGTGCCAAATACGGCTTTAGAAGGTAATATTTAAAGAAAGCTCACGAAGATACCAACAAAGACCATAGAACGTCATATATCTAATAAAAACAGATAATACAGAGGAAAACAAATAGAAAAAAGACGAATTCGAAATTACATACAAAAATATAAAATAGCCTGAGCAACAGAAATATCAATTGTTATTAATAGTCCCTGAATATATTAAAAAAAACAAGATTTTGAAGAGGTTTAAATACGTCTAAAGAGCAATATATGTGTGTATGCAAAGTTTCCGATCTACAACTGATTATGACATGATGAAACATATACATTTTTATGGCTTAATTGACGTGGTTTGGTATTTGTTCATCCCGTAATTGTGTTGTTGCGGCAAGGGGAATTTATATTTTTTGTGTTTCGTTCTTGCAAATGTGCTTTGTCTCTATGCCTGTTTTTTGTTTTTCTTGGTATAATTGTTTGGCTGCTACACCCCTATTGTTGTCACTTTTTACCCATTATATCTGTTTGTTTGTTCACACATCGTTGTCAATATAAGGAATTGTATGCAACTGTCATACAAGTGAAAGGTTTGACTGGCTATAAAATCATGTTTAATCTACAATTTTCTACATAATGATCTTGAAATTATTATTCAATTTAAGAGTACATTGACATAAATCATTATTGTTGTTATCTCTGTACTAATGTCATGCATTGGCTTTATGATAATAAAGATATAACATCTGAGAGTTTAATCCTACTACAGCTTATACTAATAATGAACACTTTCCTTTCTTTGAACTTAAAATCTATATCTTAAACGGGTAACTGAATACCAACATGTACGATAAAAGATAATTTTTAATTTCCTATTATTAATTATCCATTTTTAGATTGTTACGTTCCATTGTCACCATTATAATTGGTTTATATATCATATGCTTGTGTAAGTAAAAAAAAAAGTCAATTTTAACAAAATAATGAACTGTGTTACTGTGTTGACATGGTTTTCGATATCATATCACGAACCTGTCAGAACATTACCTTAATAGTATTACTCGCACAAGTAAACATTTTTTTTTAAAACAAAATCAACTTGAAGACATCTAATACGTTTATATTGGCATGATACGGATTATGTTTTTCTAGTATATTGTATGATGTAAACGCCAAACTGAAGGATTTGTGCTAGATTAAGATATGATCAAGACATAATCTTTAAATCGGTTTAATTGAGGACTGGAGCTGACATGTCCGATTATATTGTCTAACATTTGACTCGGACTTCTTTTAACATGAGTTTTAGTGTGCGCATTGCGATTCGTAAAACGTTGAACAACCGACAGAAAACTGAAACCGAACATGTAAATCTCACTAATATCCTATGTTCATTACTCAGTAAGTACACCCTGTATAACCCCGATACAAATGAAACCGGACGTTGACGCGTTCGAATCGAACACACCGTTTAACACTGAGTTCAGACAGTAAGGACTTATTACTTTTAAAGAAAATCCAATATCTATTCTTCGAATATTTTGCTCCAATATATTATTTGCCATAATACTCATAAGTTACTAAATATGTGACATTTTTATATACAAACATAAACAAACTCACGACGATATCAATGATAACACGTGTTTGGTATTTTTAAATATTCAAAACTTAATGTTTCTCGTACCACAAATTTTTTAAAACATGCATTTTTGAAAATTTGCATAGTATTAATTAACAAACTTATAAAGATCGTTTGTTTATGTTGTATCTAGAAACAAAAAATACAAGTTGTAAAGTGTCTTTATTTTCATGTTGTGTATGCTTCGTTGTCATTACACCTGTTTATACTGTACGCTTCGTTGACACAATATTGCGTTTGGCAATGAATTTTGCATGTATTAAATAATGCTTTGATAGGATTAGATAACCAATATGCATGTTTGAAAATAATAATTTACCACCATAACATGCAGACAGCAACCCATCATATCCGTGGTATTGTCGAAACACTCTTGGATGAAATTTGTACAATATGTAAAAAATCCTTATGTATACGAAAGTGTAAACTGGTAGGAAAAGACAATAACTTGAAAGATGTAAATATGGCTAAGCATACAGATACACACGTCCAATTTCTAATTTGATAGCATTTTTTAAAGTGTTTACCAAACGACAGTCAATGTACGGGTAGGTGGTGGGTTGGTTGCCCGCTAACATGTTTAATCCCGCCATATTATGTATGTGCCTGTCCAAAGCCAGAAGCGTGTAATTCAGTGGTTATATATATTCTTTTATATCCTCTGGCCTTTGTTAGTCTTGTATTATTTTAATTTTAGTTTCTTGTGTACAATTTGGAAATTAGTATGGCGTTCATTATCACTGAACTAGTATATATTTGTTTAGGGGCCAGTTGAAGGACGCCTCCGGGTGCGGGAATTTCTCGCTACATTGAAGACCTGTTGGTGACCTTCTGCTGTTGTTTTTTTTCTATGGTCGGTTTGTTGTCTCTTTGGCACATTCCCCATTTCCATTCTCAATTTTATTTTGTTAACTATTTTGTGCATAAATTGAGCCTATAGTTTTCTCGTATGAATTGTTTTACATTTGTCATTTCAGTGTGTTTTTAGCTGACTATGCGGTATGGGCTTTGTTCATTGTTGAAGGCCGTACGGTGACCTATAGTTGTTCATTTTTGTTTCGTTTGGTCTCTTCCGAAAAGTTGTTTCAATACCACATCTTCTATTTGATATATAGACAGCAATCAAAATCAATCAATGGATTATAGGTTAAGCCTTTTGACCTGAATCTCAGAGGCGGGTCCTCGGAGTCATAGATTACAATAGAGTTACATTATTAAGGCTAAAGAATATGTGTATACAATGAACATGTAACTGATAGCCATCAATAGTAATACAGTTACTTAAATGTGAAGATATAAATATGAAGAGATAAATTAAATTCTTAATATTAACTGGTTTGCTTTCTTCAATTATGTTTTCTTGTTTGTTTAATTTTTAAGGTATAAAGATTATGCTTTATTTCCTCGAACATTACAGTCTTTCTACTGTGGTGCCAAAATCTAAATGATTGGTCATTCTGATTATTATAAGCACCTTAAAGTCTATACCCACCCATATGCATTTCATTCAAACTTTGACTTATTTCGGAGAAGACAAAAGGGATCATATTTATATTCCCAAGTTACCCTTGGCGTCATGGGTAAATTATGCGGTTGAGCAAAGCATCAATCACCAACCTAACCTTAGACAGCTGCTGTGTTTCTTCTTTCATGTTGGTACTGAACAATTTCTGGACCCTATTATTTGTTTATGACACGCGTACGTAATGGCTGATTGTTAGTAGCTTAATGTTCACTTGCAAATATGTCACGCATGTTCAGGATAAGCACAAAGTAGCAACACATACTACATGTAGGTCCTGGAAGAAGGCCCTCGGGAATTACGTAAGGGAAGTTTGGACTGCCACTGGATAAAATGAGGTATATATTGAAGAAGGACACAAATGTTGCCTTTTAACAGGCCATTGATGGACCTCTCCAAGTTTTTGCAGGGGTTCGTACGGTGTAGTCAGCGTAGTACTATCTTTACACGAGACATTCAGGATCTTATATTCCCATTCGGAGTGGACGTGACTGCGTACTTTTACATCACACACAACTAAACGGGTGGCCAACTTCGGTCAGGTTTTACTGTCGGTCGAAAAAAGACCGAAGTGACCATATCTAATAGTATATTTCCCAGTCACCCTTTACCAAATTCTTTCATAAATAAAAAAAAAATGGCTACAATATAGAAAGTTTTGCTGTACCTGTTAAATCAAAACAGTTTAACATTATTACAATATGCCCACTCATGAGAACTCATAACACCGAACATCCTCTCGATACTGTATATATTTGGCATTGCACAAGTTCATGCGTTTTATTACGCCTTTACCTAAAAGCGTTGGATATATACTGATTAATATTTTAGATACATGATTTACCTCTTAGTTGTAATTCGCTTTGAAATAACTATCAGTTTATCGTACTACAATTACTCCTTTGTCGATCGTTTATGTATATGGTTTTTTGTGCCTTGTGCCGACATTTTGGGTTGAGCAAATTTGCAACTGTACAGGTTATTTTGTTATCATGTTGTGCTGTTACACCAGTGTTCCAGGTTAAAGAGAGGGTTGGGGGATAACATGTTTAATCCCACCGCATTGTTTTTGTGTCGGTCCAACGTCAGGAGCCTGTAGTACATTGGTTATATAGATCTGTCATTTTTTCTTCTTCTTTATTCATAATTCATAACTTATAAATATATAACCGTTAGTTTTATCGCTTTAATTTTTTCACATTTTTTTTTATATCGGGGTCTTTTTTAGCCGACTATATGGTATAGGTTTTCCTCATGGTTAAATGTTGTACATTGGACTATAATAATTTTTATACCCCCACTTCATTTAAACTTTGGTGGGAGTTGTATCTCTGGCCATCACACCACATCTACAAAGCTTTATATGTAAAAAAAAATAAATGAAAAAATAAAGCAGTTGGAATGTCATCTATGGCATTCGGAAAATAAGTTCAACAAGCTCCTTTGTCTGCTTTCGTTTAGGCGAATGTGGACCAACATCGGCATTTTGAAGAGCCTCTAATTGTGAAAAGTAAGTCATTAAACTTTGATTGACTGTACTATACTTTTTTTCTCTGGAATATATTAATTAACTGTTCATTTCATCTGGAATAACATTGAAAGTCCCAATTTTCAATAGAAACATTCCTATCAGATAAACGCTGGTTAAATATTGCAATTTTGGCTTTGGATGACAGATATTTTAAGTTCAACTACTTTGACTAAGTTAACATATAAACATTTACAATATAATACAGAAAAAGGGCCGCCGACACCATCTCGAATACCTTGACAAGAAAGTGATTTGTGACGGTTTTTGTCAACGAACTGTACAGATTATTATTCAACGCAACACATTTGGTGGAACGAACAAAACAGTAAGAGAACATTTATTTGGTATGTTATGCGTTTATTCTAATTATAAGTTCTAGGGAACATTTGAAGGCACATAGTAATTCAACGTATAGTTATGTATTATTGCTTAAGGTATTAATACGCAAAGGTGTATGCACGAAAAGATATTCAGCATTGTGTAGTCATAAAACGTATGAAATTGCACCATGTCTGCGTTTTGCATCTAGCAGTTTTATCAAACGTTCTATGCAATATCTAAAACTTACAACAACTGTATAATTTAATAAATAAACTAACATGCACATTGACATATTTATATATACTCAAATAAGTTCTAGAGAGGTATTGGAAATTGTTGTCATCCCAAATGTTGTCCTGAATATCGCTTCGAACGCGTCAACATCCGGATTCATTTGTATCGGGATTATACGGGGTGAAGTTTGCCGTGTGTTTGGTCTTGAAACCAATCACTAGTATAAATCCAGTAAAAATACCAAGTCCATGATAAGTAAACCTTACAAAAAATCTTTTAGTCTGTACACAACTTCATACACAAAAAAAATAAGTTCAATACATGCGTAAACAACAAGATGAATACTAACAAAATATAACGAATACATTAAAGGTTTTTATTTTTTAATAGATAAGTACAAGTTTATTAAAGTTACATACCTACTATTGTACAATGTTGTTAAAAATAAACAAGGATTTATATTTGTCAATAATTGTAGTTTATGACTGTTTCTATGTGAAAACTATATAACGACATTAGTATGACCTATATTTTGAGCAATAAATAAAGGATATTATTACCTTGCTTGCAGTGAATTACCGTGCTTTCCATGTAAAAAAAACGATTATTTCACATTTAAGGGGGCTCGCGGGTTATCATTTTTTTTTTTCTAATATAGGAATTCGCTGTATTTTTCTATAAATGAACTTTATCATATGCTAAATAGAAAAATGAAATAAAAAAATGGGATCACCATTCATTTAAGCTCACAATCTGCCTCCATAAGAAGCATATTATTTTGTTAATGTGCTTTTTTTTTCTGTTATATCAATAGGAGAAATATTGGTAATCTCGAAATAAAAAAAGAACTAAATTATAGAAATCGCTTAAATTTTACAATCATTTAGTTTATGTACAGCTTATTTGAAAACAATAATAAAAAATATGGGTCACCGATGAGTTAAAAAAGATGTTTCATTTTCAATGCCCCAAAATTGCATTTTTGCACCTAAGGGAGATAATTTGGAGCTTTTTCAATGATATAAACATTTTAAATGTCATCCATGGCCAAACATAACCGATTTGATTGGGTGATTTTATCACCACATCATGAAAAAAAAAATGTTGACTTTTTTGCTGAAATTTTTGTATTCGCGAGCCTCCTTAAAATAAACTTATGTCACTCCTCTGACCTCACGCAACAATACGCCTTGTCAAATTGTTGTCGATGACGTCACTTCGTACCAACTGTGAATGTTTAGAAAAAGTATATGTTCTTTAAATTTTCTACTCAAAATCCCATTGACAACGAAATAAAAGATAACCAATCAAAGAATTCAAAGATAGACAAATATTCAAATGCTGACAGAACGACACTGATAATTATTGTATTGGTCTGTCACTCGTTGAATAATTTTCTCTATTTAAAGTATTCGATAAGTTATAATAGAATTCTTTCTATCATAACATATGAAAGGATCACAATTTAATTTGAGCATTATTCTAACAGAATGTGGATAACCCGATACTGCAGTAATGAAACATATGTTTCATTTCTATTAGTATAAATGTAACATGCATGTGTTTATCACTTTTTCAATATCAGTTGGTCGTTTTTTGTATGACGTCAGAGTAGTAAAATAACTGAATGTATTTAACATGTTAAATTATTGGGTTGTATTTCATTTGAAAATCATGGTAATTCATTGCAATCAATTAAGTAAAAATTGCAACAGCAAAAATATCGAAATCCGAGGAAAATTCTAAATGGAAAGTCCCTAAGCAAACTAATGGCAAACTAAAGACCACAAACACATCAAACCAATGGATAACAACCGTCATAATTCAGATTTGGTACAGACATTTTTTTATGTAGGAAAGGGTGGATAAAACATTGTTTTATAGCTAGCTGAACCTCTCACTTGTATGACAGTCGCGTGAAATTCCATTGTTATGACAACGTGCCTTAAACAAACAGACATAACAGATTTGACACATTCACCATTTCCTTTCTCAATTTTATAACAGATAAAAATAGGTGTACATCAGTCAATATTATGTTATAATCGTAATCACTAGGAAAACAAATATATCAACAAAGAAAATAGTGCAGTAACGAAATGTACAAGTATCGAGCCATTTCAAATGGATATTACCAAAAATATTCTAAACAGTAAAAGAAAAAAAAAATTGCAAAGACAAATATAAGAATACTATAGTACATTTAACAGATAATAAGCAACGACAGTGCATCTTTATTTCATCGTATATTTTTTGAGAATTGGATACATTAATCATCTTCCGATGAACAATTTTAGTAATTTCAATATTACCTCAATTTAAGGCGATGAATAAAAGTGTTTCATAATAATATTAGATTACACATTTGTGTTCTAACAATAATGTTTCAAAATCAGTACGACTCCTCTGAGATGCAAACAATAAATCTGACAAAAATTTATAATTACAAATGTTAGGATCACAATTAGATTTTTCTAACAATAATTTTACAATATCAGTTCGACCGTTTTTAGAAGCAATAAATAAAGGTGATTCTTTTTCATTATTACAAATTTTAGTATCACAGTTGTGTTCTAACAATACTTTTACATTATCAGTTTCGCCGATTTTACAAGCATTAAACAGAGCTGATTCATTGGTATTATTACAAATGTTAGCATCACAATTGCGTTCTTTTAACAACAATTTTATAATATATGTATTCCACATTTTAGAAGCAGCAACAAATAAAGGTGATTCATTTCTATGATTGCAAATGTTAACATCAGTGTTGTGTTCTAACAGCAACTTTACAGCAATAACATTATGTATCTTTGATGCAATAAATAAAGGTGTTTCATTATTATCGTTACAAATGTTAGAATCGCAGTCGTGTTCTAACAATAGTTTTACAATATCGGCATGACCTTTATTGCAAGCAACAAATAAAGGTGTTTCGTTTCTATTATTAAAGCTGTTTGGATCACACTTGTGTTCTAACAATAATTTTACAATATTAGTTTCACCAATTGAAGATGCAATAAATAAAGGTGATTCGTTTCTAATGTTTAGACTGTTGGGATCACAATTGTGTTCTAACAATAGTTTAACAACATCAGTTTGGCGGTATTCAGACGCAATATATAAAGCTGATTCATGTCTATTGTTATAAATATTAGGATCACAGTTGTGTTCTAACAATAATTTTACAATATAGGTATGACCATGTTTAGAAGCCATAAATAAAGCTGATTCATTTTCATTATTACACATATCAGGATCAGAATTGTGTTCTAAAAGACACTTTACAGCATCAACTTTTCCAGAAACAGACGCAATAAATAACGGTGTTTCCTTTTTATCATTACAAATGTTAAGGTCACAGTCGTGTTCTAACAATAATTTTACAATATCAATGTGACCCTCCTCTGTGGAAATATATAAAGCCGATTCGTTGCTTTCATTGCAAATACTATGATCAAAATTGTGTTCTAACAACAATTTTACGATATCGGCATAACCCCACCTAGATGCAATTAAAATGGGTGAGTTATTTTTATTATCCTTCATTTGTATTTCAAATTCATGATTTAGCAACATTTTTACAATATCAGGCAATCTTAACTCTATAACTAAAAACCACAGTGATGTCAGCTCACCCTTATATAGATTTAATACATTATGAGTATATCCATGTTTGTTTAATAATTCTACGATCTCTAAGTGACCAAGTTCAGCATCGGAGTGTACACCCGACGTAATGTCCTCATTACAACCATTGTGATAAGAACTATATTCTGATAATAATTTTACGACATCAATATGATTATGTCTTGTAGCTATAAACAAAGCTGATTGACTGTGATTGTTACAGATCTTAATGTCGCATTTATTTTTCAGCAATAGTTTTACAATATCGTTATGACCTTTACTAGACGCAATAAATAAAGGAGACTCATTTCTATTATTACAGATGTTTGGATCACATTTATTTTCCAACATTAATTTTACAATATCAGTACGACCGTTACAACATGCAATAAATAAAGGGGACTCGTTTCTATTATTACAGATGTTAGGATCAGAATTATGTTCCAAAAATAATTCAACAATATCAGTACGACCGTTACAACATGCAATAAATAAAGGGGACTCGTTGTTACTATTACAGATGTTAGGATTGAGTATGTGCTTTAACAAAAGTCTGATAACATCAATATGACCATTTGCAGACGCAGTTAAAACGGGTGATAAACTGTTATCATTACAGATATTAGGATTAAAGTTATGGTCTAATAATAATTTTACTATACAAGTATAACCCAACTTTGACGCAATAAATACAACTGATTCCTTGCTCTTATCACATTTCAAAGGATCACAACCGTAAGCTAACAACAATCTCACAATATCAGTATGTCCATTCTGAGATGCAGCAAATAAAGGGGATACATTTTTATTATCACATATATTAGGATCACAGCTGTGATCTAACAAAAGTCTTACGATATCAATATGTCCATTTTTAGATGCTTCAAACAAAGGGGATGTATTATTTTTATCACATTTACTAGGGTCACTGTTATGGTCTAACAAAAAATTAACAATATTAGTATGTCCATTCTCAGATGCAGCGAGCAAAGGTGTATTATTAAAACAATTGACGATATTAGGATCGCAGTTATGTTCAAACAATAATTTAACAATATCGATATGTCCATTCTTAGATGCAATTAATAAAGGAATTAATTGTTCTATAGTACAAATGTTAGGATCACATTCGTGTTCTAACAAGAGTCTTACGATATCAGTATACCCATTATCAGATGCAGCAAATAAAGGTGATATATTCCTACAGTTGTACATTCCCGGATGGTAAGGGTTTTTTAGCAAATATTTAACAATTTTATTGTTTCTCTCCTTAGATGCAGTAAATAAAGGGATTTGATTTTTTTTATGATTATATATATTAGGATCACATTTCTGTTCTAATAATAGTTTTACGATATCAGTATGTCTGTTCTCAGATGCAACCAACAAAGGTGACATATTTGTAAAGTTGTAGATTCTAGGATCGCAGTCATGTTCTAGCAATAATTTAACAATATCAATATGTCCATTCTTAGATGCAAAAAATAAAGGTGTTTCATTTTCATCATTACTAATGTTAGGGTCACATTCGTGTTCTAATAAAAGTTTTACAATATCAGTATTACCATTCGCAGATGCACATAGTAAAGGGGATTCGTCTTTAATATTACATTTTGTAGTATCACAGTTATATTCTAACAACAATCTAACAATATCAATGTGTCCATTTTTAGATGCAGCAAATACAGGGGATATATTCTTATTATTACAGATATTAGGATCACAGCTATTTTCTAATAATAATTGAACAATATTAGCATGACCCATTGATGATGCCTTAAACAAAAGAGATTCATTTTTATCATCACATATATTTGGATCAGATATATTTTTTAATTGACATTTTACAATTTCAATTTCATTGTTTTCAACTACTCGAAATAAGGGTGTTTCACCTTTTGCATTTTTAGCAGTTATATCTGCTTTGTAATCTAACAATATGTTTATCATTTCAATATTACCCTTACTAAAAGCTACATGAAGAGGTGTATTGTTATTGTCCTTTTCACCAATGTTAGGATCAGCGCCGTGATTCAATAGAAGCATAGTCAAATTATGATTTCCTTGACTGACAGTTTTGTGTAAAGGTGTACTATTCATATCGTTATAGACATTACAATTGGCTTTGTTGTCTAAAAATAATTTTATAATATTGTAGTGCTGTTTATGTAAAGCTAATCCAAAAGGGGTATGCATTCCAATATAATTTCGTTTATTATTTACATCAGCATGATGGGTTAAAAGTATATTTACTAAATCAATGTTACAATTGTCTACAGCTGCATACAAAGGTGTTTGACCAACGTGTTGTAACCAACCCTCCATATTTGGATCAGCTTGTCGATCTAATAATAATTTTGCTGTGTCAATATTTCCTTTTTCAGAAGCATAATACAAAGGAGTACCTTTCCAGTCCCTTATATTAACATCCGTATGCTCTGTTAAGAGAAATGGTACCATGTCCCAGTAACCCTGCCGGGTCATCGATAGAAGCATATTAGATATTTCTTCACTTTGTATACCATGTAAAACTTTCTTAATATCTATTTCCATTTCAAGGTATTGAAACAGTTTATTGCGAAAAGTCCTACATTTGAATTGCCTATTGAGAAAAACATCCTTTATAAAATCCTCTTGAATGTCTTTTAGAATTCGTTCAAAATACTGTTTTTCTTCTATGTCAGGAACTCTTATAACATTTTTGTCATTCTTAAGGTTTTGGTGTTCAATTTGTATTGATTCTAATACACATTTATCGCGTATTACATCTATATGGGCTAATTCAAGTACAAGGCCAAAGAAATGTTCCCCAAAGAACGACACAACAATATCAAATATTTTGTCATGTAGAATATGGTAGGTGGTTGCTGTTTTTTTCACATAAGATAACTCAAGTTTCTGTAATTCAGACCTGATAACTCTTACTGAAAAATTCGCCTGAAGATGAAAATGAAAAGATATGTCTTCTAAAAGTTTTGTAAAACTGCTTGATCTTGAAATCACATTTTCATTTAAACTATTGTTATAAACAACGAATAGGCTCAATGTAGCCAATATTGTTTGGTCAAACGCTTTCCTCAAAAA
Organism: Mytilus edulis; assembly: GCA_019925275.1. Lineage (NCBI taxonomy): Eukaryota > Metazoa > Mollusca > Bivalvia > Mytilida > Mytilidae > Mytilus > Mytilus edulis. The sequence continues at coordinate 8,014,630 of CM034358.1, read as the reverse complement.
TTCCAGATCACCTCTTATAACACTTATAGGATTAGAAAAAAAATCATGAATACTACTCAATTTCTGTTTTGAATATATACAACACAACAGAGGAAAGAAGCTAAATTTGTCAACAAGTCCTAAATGTTTGATAACATTTACCTCACTCTCTGTTAGGTATGTACGTGCTATTTGATCTCTTTCCATTTCTGTTAAACTGTAATCTGATACAAGGTCGCACGCAGTTTTTGATAATAATTCTAGACCCTTGAATGAACGATCGAGAAAAATGTGCTTTCTGCATGATAACAGTATTTTAATTTTGTGATCTTTAATTATTTTTTGTATATCTGTTGACAATGTTGTCCAACGATTGACGAGTCCAATATCTATGGTTGCTTTTCCACAAACATCATCAATGACAAATACTTGTTTATTTTTCGGTTCACAGTATTGAATTATGTCTTCTGGGCTGTGAACGGGAACAATTTCATAACCTTCATTATAATGCAACCGCATTGCAACATGCTGAACTGCAGTGGACTTTCCACAGCCCGATGAACCTATTGCAACAATGACATCTTTTGTTTTTAGAAGTTTTTCAATATGACTGATAGATCTGGTTTTGACCACCTTATTGTCATCCTTCTTCCATTCATATATCAAATCTTCTTGGATTTCTATAATCACAATAGAGCAAAATGTCAAAGACCCGTTAAAAATACAAAATGATTACCAATACTGTATTACAATTGTGAAAACAAACATTGCAGAACTTATGATTGTTCAATAAAATTCTTACAACAGAAACTAAAATAATAGTTATATTTATAGAACATGTTGAACACCATACGTTTATTTGCGGTATTAGGAATTTTTTTAAAACTCGTTTGAACATAAATGCAGATTATATTTGATAATGAAATTTGTAAACTGCTGTATGCAAGTATTTTCTATTATGTTGTAAATGCTTTTATTGCTATGTTTTTATATACACATATGAAGGATAAACAGCACATCTCGATGTATTTATGAAATACCTTGTTTATATAAATCTTACTCCCATATGCAATTCATTTCTTGTACCTTATATACCTATATGGAGTTATTTTCTTTCAGAACGACAGGTCATTCTTTTTCAGAATCATCCCGGACGATACCATGTTTCAATAATATATGCGCCAAGGCATAAAATAATGACCTGTGTGAGGTCATTATTGTCCTTGATAAACATGCAATCTATGATTTACTTCAAAACTTTATAATTATTCGTCTAATAGTTTTTTGTTGCCGATTTGGAAATTTCTTTTTTCAAGTTCAATCGATGAAAGGTGTAAAAGAAACCGTCATTGTAGTCCCGTATTTTAATTTTAGAAACAAATAACGTGAAGTTTTGTTAATTTATCGCTACAATAAAGAAACATTATCATATATGTCAGATGAAATTTAATGTAGACTTTCATAAAATAAATCCAGATTTAACATATTCGTGTGTAAGGTTTTGAAAATCTTATTGAGTCAAACTGAAAAGGTTGATTGATTTTTGGTTGCTTGCTTAACGTCCAGTGGCAAATATTTAATGCATGTTCAGAACGATACACACTGAATAAGAAATCATACTGTGACCTACATGTATTTATATTCGTCTTCGTGTCAGTTCTTAACTTTTTAAAATTTACGTATACCTTTTACTCTATCAAATGATCAACTAATAAGATAATCTTATATTCTATTGAATAACATTAACGTAACTCACGAAAGGGTCAGGTGCGGAGGGTATATAATTATATCCAGATTATCTTTTAATAAAATGTATTGCTATTCAAAAGACAATTTTTCTGAATTTTTCATTCGATTCAAATAAAATTGTTAAAAAAAATAACCACTTTTCTGCGATAGAAATAACATAACAAATAGAAAAAAAAACATACCCCTCCTCCTTTTCCATAAGCTATGTGGTACAATAAATTACTTACAATATGTCTTGTATTTGTCATACACCGTTATCGGATGGTAACAATACATTTGTGTCTTACTTCATGCAGTTACAGTAATATTTTTATTGTGTATGGATAATAATTTTTAAAAGGTTTATATCTAAATTATTTAGTGAGTTTTATTTCACATTCTAAATGAGCCGCAGGGCGTATTTAAAACCTGAACGCATTAGAAAGGAATATCCCCCTTTAGTGTTGTCGGTAAAATAGGATACTAAATTTTACAAAACTTTATAAAATGAATATTTTTTGACGGTATATAAATCAGATAATGCATATTTTCAGGTTTTTCCTGTCGTAGAACACACCTCGGGATGTCAGGATTGTTCAAAGAAAGACCTCCCTCCGGTCGGTCTTTCATTTGATCAATCCTGAAACCCCTCGTTGTGTTCTGCGACAAGAAAAACCTGAAAATATGCATTATCTATAACATAATGTAAACAGTTGACAAACAGGAGTTCCTCGGTACAGTATCGTTTGTACATGTGGTACTATTGTTGATTCTATTTTTTCTATTTTAATTATTGTTTATTTGTAAGAAGGAATGTATTGTCATATAGCCCATCGAAAACGTCAAACACTCAGAAAAATAAAATTGTAAAATATCATTCGTTATATTTTTTTAACTTTGTTTTTTACACATGTTAGATGTACATAAGTGAAGTAATACATGCAATTTCGATAACTATTTGTCATATATTTAAAATTGAGAATGGAAATGGGGAATGTGCCAAAGAGACAACAACCCTACCATAGAACAAAAAACAACAGCAGAAGGTCACCAACAGGTCTTCAATGTAGCGAGAAATTCCCGCACCCGGAGGCGTCCTTCAACTGGCCCCTAAACAAATATATACTAGTTCAGTGATAATGAACGCCATACTAATTTCCAAATTGTACACAAGAAACTAAAATTAAAATAATACAAGACTAACAAAGGCCAGAGGCTCCTGACTTGGGACAGGCGCAAAAATGCGGCGGGGTTAAACATGTTTGTGAGATCTCAACCCTCCCACTATACCTCTAGCCAATGTAGAAAAGTAAACGCATAACAATACGCACATTAAAATTCAGTTCAAGAGAAGTCCGAGTCTGATGTCAGAAGATGTAACCAACGAAAATAAACAAAATGACAATAATACATAAATAACAACAGACTACTAGCAGTTAACTGACATGCCAGCTCCAGACTTCAATTCAAGTGACTGAAAGATTATGATTTCATCATATGAACATCAAGCACAATCCTTCCCGTTAGGGGTTTAGTATCATACAATCATAACGTATATGAGAAGAACATAACCCGTGTCATGCCAACAACTGGTTTTTGAATAAATGTGTTTAGTTCCGATGCAAAGACCATATAAGTGAATCAATATTAACGCCAAAATATGCAATCTTTAATGACCTGACAACAGTATCGTAACTATATCCTTTCTTAATAAGTCTATTCAAAGGTTTTGTTAGTTTTTGAGGTGAATACTGACACCTTTGTGCTTTATAAAGAATATTTCCATAAAAAATTGGATGTGAAATACCTGAAGGTATAAGAAGTCTGCATGTTGAGCTATATTTACGAATGATGTTCTTATACCGATGATAAAATTTAGTAAATGTTTTGACTAGTTTGATTTACTCACTTTGTAATGCCTTTGGAACCAGACTTGACTCTTTCTGTAAATTTATCATTTCTATTAGTATCTCTTGGTGAGTCTTGTTAAGATTTCTGTCTTTCATATCGTCACAAATTGTCTGAAACTGTGGTCCACCAAGTCTAAGAATAGCCTATAGAAAGAACACATCAAGTAGAATTTCTTAAATTTGTAAGCGAAACATTTGTATTTTTTAGATGCTTAAGGAAACGCTGTCCCATTAGTCGAAACAGTTAATTTTTAACGTATCAAAAAAGAAATCCTTTATTCTGTTTATCGGTAATTATGTTAAATTAAAAAAAAATAACAACAATAAAAGGGCAAATAACAAACAAACTACTTTTTGCGTCGAATCGCGGCGAACCACACTTGACGTCAACGGCTGTCATACGTCATTCAAAATTATGTCACAGTGCATTAAACATGGCATTCTCTTGCACAAAGTGTTAAAAATGAAATATTGCATTTATTCTACGACGGACATGACTTTAACAATGCCGAATATAATGGTAGCAAACCGGTAAGTCATTTTTCTTTTTTTTTCCACAAAATATCAACATAGAATGATACGATATGAATCAGCATATTTATCATTATTAAAGAAGTTCAAGACGAGTTATATATGTATATTTTACTTAGTTTGTTGAATAACATTACATTTATCTTGTCATTATACATTTACGCTCAGCGTTCATCATGAAAATGATCACATTGATTTCAAATTATTTTATGAAAGCACTGTGTAAGCAGAGCTTTCAGGAGGCAACGAGTATGAAGGCTGACAAAATTATCTGAACAAGCTCGAGCTCAGTTCTTGTCGACTTCATAATTAAATCAAACATTTAAAAACATGTTACTCAACTTTAGTCTATTCCTTTTGGCTTAAAATTCTTGATTTTTTCATTGTCATGTTTATTTATTTTTCATCCCGGACCAGAACTATAAAATTTTGAAGACGGTTACCTTTTATTTCAGAAGCAGATTTAGGGAAAGGCATCCCCGGACATTCCTTACATTGATAGTTAATGCAGACTCTTACCTGTTCAACACCAAACGTTGTCTAAATTTGGGCCCCCGATCACCTTTTTTTTTTTAATTTATCCTAGATCCGCAATTGATAAAATTGAGAATGGAATGGGGGAATGTGACAAAGCGACATCAACCAGACCATAGAGCAGACAACAGCCAAAGGCCACCAATGGTTCTTCAATGTAGCGAAAAACTCCCGTACCCGGAGGCGTTCTTCATCTGACCCCTTAATAAATATGCTATCTAGTTCAGTGATAATGGACGTCATACTTAACTTCGAATTATACACAAAAAACTAAAATTAAAAATCATACCAGACTAACAAAGACCAGAGGCTCCTGACTTGGAACAGGCTCAAAATTGCGTTGAATTTGTTTGCTTATATTTGTTCTTTGCTCTATGAATATCGGTCTTTATCGGTGTATTTACAATGAAGCCACAACTTTTTATTATAATGGTATATGATGGTTAAACAAAAATGTCGAAAATATGTACATTTCAATTCTTTTCTAGCTTCTCTCATGCGATAGCGGTATCTTTTTGGTCACTATTTATCTGTTGCGTCTAAATATGAGTTGTAACTCTTTAAAGTGACCGGTAAAACAAATACGTCTCAAGAAAAAGAACCTACTTGAAACAGAATCAGGATATGCATGAATAAAAAACTCAGATCGGAATAGCATAGATGAAATGTTTGTTATATGCCCTTGTGTCGTGAATAGCAAGGAAAACTAAAAAGAAGTGCATTTAACACAATTCTTTAAAAGTTTATCGGGTTTTTCATGAATTTTTGTTCAAATTTACAACAATCGGTCAAAGAGGCTAAACTAACTCTACTAAAACGTTCAAACAATGACAAGTGTTTTCACTCATCCATAAACTCGTGCGTTTCTACCCACCTGTTTGGGAAAGGAGAAAGCAGGTCCTTACACACGTATGTCAATTGCGAACTGACCCAATAACTTTTATATCACAACCAGTCCACTGATACTAACATTATCAAAGAGTACATATCAAAGGAGAAATGCACAAATTACGGATAAATATAATATTTTTAACACTTTCGTCATTAATTGCAAGTAAAAATATCAAAACTAGAGCAAACAAAGTACTGTAAAATTTAAGCTTTCAAATTGTACCTTCCTGAATCTGAAACTCCAAAATACTAATATTCAATAAGTGAAAAGATACGCAGTCACGTTCAAAAGAACCATTAAAGTATGTCAATTAAAGTAATATACAACGTCGGCACAAAGGATCTATAACTAATATACTGAATATCTGTCTATCTAACAGGTTTCCTTATTTTCCGATAAATATTTAGCAAACAACGGAATAGATATTTATGAGGCTTTTTTTTAAATCCTGGCTTTCTAATTGCCAAGACATTTGAAAACATCTTATGATGACATACCATGACATTTTAATGACACAAGAATTGTAATTTATTTCTTGAGTTATTGTTTTTTTTTTTATATAAGGTAATAAGTCACCTGACATATGTCGCTGAAATATGTCTCGAAATCTTTACTTGTCAACGTCCAAGCATCCGTATGTGCAAACATGTTTCTGTAGTATTTTAACCTGGACAAGTCTGCTCCATCACTGACATCTAACTTAAGTGGTAAAATGTCTCCTATCTGTATTGGTGTAAGGTGTCGAATCAAACAGATCATCAATGTCAAGTCAAATTTTGCTGAGAGGACCGTGTCTGAAAAGATAAACACTTGAATTGATATTAAAATAAACACAAATGATTTATTTCATATAATGTTTTCAAATAGTTGTGATCATCAACTTCAGAAAATTCATTTACTATTTGGCATATTCATTCATCATTGTTCATTATTCATAAAATCTGCGTTTACCGTAGCTGTACGTAGAAGTGCTGATTTAACCGAAGAGAGCCAGAGTAAAGATTGCTTATCAAAGATTTTCCTACGCTCTCCTTTTTTTTTATAATATATGCATATAATATTTCTAATGTAAAATTGTTTGTCCATGTTGTAATGTTTAATTCCAAAACTGGTGGGCCTTGAGCTTCAGATGTTGTAGTTTGTTGTTGTGGTTCTTAAATAATTCTCGTTTTTCGGTTTTTTTTTTATAGATTAGATCGTTGGTTGTCCTGTTTGAATCGTTTTACACTGGTTCTTTTGGGGTCCTATTAAGCTTACTGTTAGCTGAACAACATTATGCATGTAATTGGTAACCAGAAATAAAATTATTATTTACCTGGCGTTGATGGAAACAATAAGTTCCACTGAGTCTGGTTAATGATTCTCTTTCTTTTCAACGGTTCTAAGACTCGAAACCTGTCTTGCTTTAAGGCTGCCTCAAGTCCATTAGTTGGGTGAAACTCTTTATCAAATTTAACTCTCACAGCTAAAGGAGCAATTTCATACAGTAGGCTTATGATCCGCAAATATTTCATCTTTCCATTGGATTCCGCCATACTGTTGTCTAGTATTTCAATTACAATCCAAAATATTGTTATTTCTATCCGTGTCTTATTAAGAACGCGACATGTTAAATTAATTTTTGACAGTACATCAATTATTTGAAAACGAAATTCAAAAAGATATTGAAAGTAATAGTAGACTGCAGATGTTCAAATTCAATATACAATCGACAGGCGACATAAACCAAAGTAAGAATCACGCTAGAGAAAGTACATGAACTGCAAAAAGAGCAAAGAGCGACAAAAGACATTCAAAAAGTAAAATCACAAAAATACTGAACTCTGAGGAAAAATCAAAGCGGAAAGTCCTTAATCAAATGGCAAAATTGAAAGCTCTTACAAATCAAACGAATTGATAACAATTGTTATAATTCTGACTTGGTAAAGGAATTTTCTTATGTAAAAATGTTTTTTTAACCTGGTTTTATAGCTAACTAAAATCTCACTTGTAAGACAGTCATATTAACCACATTGCTCAAAAACAAACTCAAAATGCCTTGGCTAAAAAAGAAAAAGACAAACAGACAAATAAAAGTACACAGGACTCAACATATATAGCTAAACACTACGCAAAACAACCCCACCAACAACATAAGGTGATGTCAGGTGCTCCGGAAAGGGTACGCAGATCCTGCTCCACCTGTGGTCCAACAGAAGGTGCTTGCATAAGCTACATAAAAATATCCAACATACAAATTTAATTTAAAATAAATGCAAGAATACGAAGTGAATTCCAAATATGACATGTATCCATGCATCGTAAAGAGGTAATGTGGGCAATTTTAAGTCACTTGCTGACCAATAAAATGATTACAAAAAAACGAATAGTATAATCTGTGAATATGTATTTTTCGAATATAACAACATATGAAATAATGCGAACGTGAAATTTTGCATCATTTAACACAATACTATTTTCGAAAATTAAATATGATCAGTATAAACTAAAGAAATAACTTGGCAAGACTAGTTACAGGCACACGCAATTTCATTTTTTCAACAATTGACAATTATATTTGTAGCCAAATAGTCATTTAAACGGATGCTAAATCTTTAGTTTTATTTGTAATTTTGAGACCTTTTATTTGACGTGAAATGTATGTCTTCTTTAATGGTGTAATCTGTCTTATTTCAGTTTAAACATTTTTCCGACTTTGTTTGTGAACCTGTTTTGTTATTGGTTGAAATAGAGCTTTCTTACAACTTGACGAAAAGTATGTACGTTTGACAATTCAAACATAAGACTTGTTTAAAGAAGCCTTAACTTTGACATATCTATGTTTATCTTTAGAAAAATCGTTGTTATATATTTCATACTTTTTTTCTGAATCAAGATTTCACTTTGCTGGCTTTTTTTTCAAGTATGACTTCTCGTGCTATTTTTCAAACTCTACATCGCACAAAATTGCCAAATTTGCATAGATTGTTTATGTATAAACATTTGTTAAGTGAATACAAAGAAACCTATTAGATAGAATTTTGAAATAGAATATGAGAAGATAAGTCTTTTGATATCCTCGAAGTGAGTATAAAGAAAGAATGGTGTCACCGAATTTGATTTCTTTCTACAAGTAAAAAATGAAAATTTCACTTACTTTTCGCATCTGTTTCTTGCAATCACAGATTTGCATTACCTTTTTCACATTTAATTTTGACAATGATAGAAAAACCCTACTTTTTTCTAAACATTGCAACTTCGTTGTCGTGCATTTTTCGATAACTGTTATCAATTTAATGAAAGCATGCATGCTCATTAAAAATAAAATGATTGTGAACCTCGTTAAGTTTAGAGGTTCAGACTTCAATACTTATATTTAATTAATAAAGGTAATTGCGTTTTTTAACAGATTTCTCGCAAATGTTTGTAACATGATTAACGTATCGGACGTAAGTGTACTTGCAACTCTTTTTCTTTATTTTTAGATATTTTTGGGCTGGTGGGTTTTATTAAAGATATGCCTAATTTTTTAAAGACATCTGTGCGCAAAATTTTGAAAAGAATGTATAAAACATAGAGTTAAATTGTTAGCGTTGAAATGGCATACATGCTCCCTTTTCATTCATTCGAATCTTTCGTCAAAATGTAAGAAAGCTCTAGCTAATGATACTTTCGACATATTTCATAGCTATATTTTCTTACTCTTACTGGTAGAATACGTTTTACAAAGATCATCCATTGGTATCATACTTGATATTGTTCTAAAGTAACCGTATTATTTGAAATAAGTGTCATGGTCTACATTAAATTCATAAAAACAACGCATTTGTGAGTGAATTGTGCAGTAAAGTTGTTAGTGCAGTTTGGCTTAATATATACCAAAAACGACCCAAATACAATTCTGTATGACTCTATTATAGTATTAAATACACAAATGTTTTACTTACATGAATTGTTCTCACGAGTTGATAAATATTGTAGTCTGAAACGGTGAAGAAAAATAAAAATAAAGATATAAATTAATCTCCAAAATCTGATGTTTTTATGATTAAACTAACAGTAGTATTTTATTATGTTAAATGCGTTACTAAAACAAATGCACAAACAGCAAGTTTGTCTTCCTTGGCCTTTTCCTTATTTACCTTTTTTAAATTTTGATCTGTATATGTTATGATGTATTACATACTCACGAAAATCTACACTATATACTATACGATTATCACCATCCTTAATAAACTTTCAAGATATCATTTTACTAGTCCTGTCTGACAAGTTATTTAAACTACGTTTGAAATATTTCATTCATAACGTTTGAGGCGTGTAAAACTGCGTATATAATTTCAAAGTATATCGTTACAAAAATTTTATTAGGGTAAAATATTGGAGTTAAAATCATATTAAAAAGAATTTGTGTTAAAGTCTTATGAACTTTAAATATGTTATACACATAAAAACATCTTCTTAAAATGATCCTGTTTTTATAATAGCGTTTTGATTATCGTTGAAGCTATATGCGAATAATACATCTAGGAATCATTACTTCTCATAACGAAGATATTTAGACAACGTCTTCATAATGTAGCTCGAATCAAATATGTTAAAACAACATTAACAAAGATAAATGATGATTATGAGGCTAATTTTATAATAATAAGACAGATTATATGCTGTAGATATGCACGGGTTCGCACGGGGTCAAATACGTCATAATTCGAATTAATCGGGCACATAATTCAACCTTGTCAAGTTAAATGGGCAGACATACTTTTTGTGTTTTGGTTTTAATAAGCATATACGGATAAAGTTTTGAACTGAAAATGACGCAGATCAATCATGTTAATAGCCATTATTTGTGATCAAATGAAACAAAATGTAAACAAAACTTACCATGCGCACTGTCGTCTTACTTTAAAGCTGTGATACAGGATCCATCGACTGATATATATAAACTTCATTTATGTGCAGACACATCTTGTTTGACTAGTTACCAGAGATTAATATTTCTATTTATGTACGATAAGTTTTGTTCAAGCGTGAAAAATTCTGCTACGTTTCTCATTTCATTTTAGTAGTAATGGTTTAAAATACATCATAAACATAACGATTTAAATCAAGAAAAGAGTTAAAAATAGAGCTGTGGTAAATATTTTTAGGGAAATACTTCTTAATTTCTTAATCAGACTTATAAATATATATTATCATGTTATGAAAAGTTAAACGAAAAATGTACATGAAATATCAGCATATTGAGATAGTGTCGAAATATTACGGTTTGTGACTGATCTGCTAATGTTATGAATACTACTAGTGCCTAATGTAGAATTGGAAGATTTTGTTTGATTGCTTATAAGTCATCTATCCAACATAGTCCAAAATCAATAGACTAAAAGCAGTCACAGATCACGGTATGGTCTTCAACAACTAGCAAAACCCATACTATAAATTATAAAGGTCTCCAACTATAGAATATGTAAAACAATTCAAACAAAAAAAAGTGTCTTAATAAAAGACAAAATACTGAAGAAAATGATAAATGTGACTCATAGCAAACAACAACAATATCTGACCTTAGATATGCGCATACAGAATGAGGTAGATGTATATAATCGCTGAACGCTCCTCTTATCTTTGACATTGTTTAACAATCCATAATGGAATAAAGCTGATAAATCCAATTAAAATGTTCTACGACAAAAACACTTTACTTTATACAAAAGACACAACGTGCCTATCTAGTATACTCGTTGTAATAGTAGGGTGCCCAGTATCGAAAAAGACGTCTAGTTAACGAGTTTAAGTTGATGGATAACACACGGCTATATTTGTATACAAACTATTGGAAAATCATTATATTTTCCAATCGTGAATGTTGTCGTAAGCTCTCGTGGTCACGTTTTTTTTCAAAATTTTGTGGTTTCTTAGGGTACCCAAAGATACATCATCATACAGGCCATCTTCAACACGAAAAATAAAATTATTACTTTCTGTGTTATTTGTTCAAATGATACTTATCCTTTAGCTTAAAACTTTAATTTATCATATAACGAAAGCTGAAAAGATTTATATAATTTAAGTATAAGTATTTCATGATTTGAGTAAGACTATTTTTTTAGCTGAAATTTACCACATTTTGAACGGAAGAAATTATTGCGTGTAACGTTCACGGGATCTTTGCTCTGATTACACCAATAAGACATGGTTCATAAATGTGTCAAATGTCTTTCGTGTAATGCTAATCGGTGAGAAGAAAATAGCAATTTAAAACACAAATTTAGCCTTTACTCGTGCCGTTAATGGTTTTGTAGCTTACACTATCTGGTAATTAACTAGAACATTTGTCACTATATTCATGTCTTTTTTTTTGGCTAATTGTATGGTCCATTCGTATGTTGTGAATAGTCCAATTAGTTTGAAGATTGTTGTTTCTGTTTTTGGAAATAATTTTTTTGTTGATTTTTATAACTTTAATTATTTTTTTTAATTGATAGTTTTGAGATGATTGTAATATACAAATCAAATCCTTTGGTCACGTTTCAGACCCGGAATATTACACACATTTACAGTCCTATTAAACCATGCTCATCAAGCCCTAAACGAATAAGGAATGAAGTACAATGGGATAAGTGTTTTATATGTCAGGGTTCTTCTACTGAATTGCTTATTTTTATGCGAAGAATTAGCACAAACAAAAGCTTTATCTAGTCTATGGCACGGCAAAATCACGTATGTTTAGTATATTGCATGATGCTTCAGACCTAGACCATCTTCGTACTGATGTTACAAAATAGTGGATTACGATTCTTGCTATAAATCTTACACTAGTAGACATAACTTCAGATATGTTAAAGCTAAATCAAGTTCTTGTTTGTTTGCAAAAGTGTTTCAGGTCATATATAGAAGAACGTTAAATTACTGACTGGAAAAGTTCTTTGAGTCATTGAGAACCAGCAGGCCTTAATCAGATTTCTTGGCGAGTCGATTGTTCAGCATCATGGAAGATCAACAATTTCTATGATACATAAGGAAGACTTTATCTAGCTAGCACTTCCAAGGACCCTAAATTTGCTCTGAAAGAGATTTCAGGTTTTACGAATTATTTTGTACGCTTGATGTATTAGATACTCGCATGAATTTACATGCTATTCGTGTAGACAAAGAGTTTGGTGTGAAAGGAAACAACACCTGCTTGTGCTTGAGTTTTATCCTATCCACATGAATGATCTGTGGGGTCCCTCGGATACCACAGTCAACCTTATACGTAAGATCACCACTTTTCTCTAAAATTGTGAAAGGTCCTCTCCAAAAACAAGTCAGTTTGGGGGATTTTCCCGTTTTCCTTACAGGGAAGTAGGCATAAATTGATCTCTAGATCTAAAACTTTCATATTTTAATTTGAGATCATGATACCTCTTTTGTCTCTTCATTTCTCCTAACATTATTTACCTAACAAAAGAATGTGCATCCTCTAACCTTTCTTTTAGTTCCCAAGCCCATTTATGTTATGGTATACCTGTAATAGATGACGGCATTTCATACAAGATATCTAACGGAGTTGTACTTTCCCTACAAAACATAAGACGGTTTGGAGTCTGTCCAGTTGTGTCATGTTCTGAAGCCCTATACGCCATCATAACAAAGGGGATATACTTATCCCAATACTTTGATGTTCTTGGACATATGCACTAAGCATTATCGCTAATGTCTTGTTGAATCTTTCTACCATACCATCCGATTGAGGATGATATGGTGTAGTCCTGATTTTCTTAATATCAAGTACTTTACAGACCTCTTGAAACAACCCACTTTAATATTGTCGTCCCTGGTCAGAGTGAATCCAGGACGGGACACCAAATCAAGCTATTATTATTCTCTACAATTATTTTGACATCAGTACTTGCTTCCATATTGGGCATAGGAAATGATTCTGTCCATTTAGTATAGTAGTCCGAAATAACTAAGATATACCGATTGCCATTTTCTGTTTCCGGAAGTTCCCCAAGAATATCAGTAGCTAACCTTTCCATAGGACTACTTGTCTCTACTATGGCCATTGGATCACGTTTCTTTTTCGTTTGGGTTTTCCTCAAAGCACACTTATCGCAACCAGCGACATATGCTCTAACGTCAGCATGCAAACCTGGCAAATAGTAAGATTGGCGTATTTTCTCTAAAGTCTTACGCATACCTAAGTGGCCTGCATACTTTGCATCATGACAGAAGTGTAAAACTTGTTTTCGTTCAGACAGTGGAATTATAGCTTGCAATTTCACAACTTTCCGTTCATTGTCATAAAAATGTCTGAATACCAAATCATCTTGAAGTTATAAACTATTAAACTGACTCTATAATGACCTAATAAAGAAACCTTTACCAGATACCTCATTGTATAGGGGCCTTTGACCATCTGTCAGCCGCTGCTTAACAAATTTAAGGTCTGGGTCGTTTGATTGTTTATCTGTCAACGTCCAATCTGTATCATGGTCAGGCATCTGACTAGTTACTATTTTAACCTGACTTTCTTCAGTCTTGTGACAATCACTGCTCGTTTTTGACTGCCAGTCTAACGTATACCCACATTGTTTACAGGGAATACGACTCAGTGCGTCAGCATTCCTGTGTTTGGTATCTGGTCGGTGTTGAAAATGCATATTATAAGCACTCAGTGTCTCAATCCATCTAGCTACTTGGCCTTCTGGATTTTTGAAATTCAACGAACACCGAAGTGAGCTATGATCCGTTCTGATCGTAAATTTTCTCCCATATAAATATGGTTTAAAATACTTCACAAAGTATACCACAGATAGCAACTCTTTGCGAGTCACGCCATATCTACGCTCGGATTAAGACATTGAGCGACTGGCATATGCTATAACCTTTTCCTTACCGTCTTCATGACGTTGTGATAAGACACCCCCTAATACTACATTACTAGCATTTGTATCTAGGATGAACTCTTTGTTAAAATCAGGATGTGTTAATATTGGGGCGTTTGTCAACTTTATTTTAAGTAGATCAAATGCATGCTGACAATCAGATATACATTCAAACCTTTTGCCTTTTTTCAGTCAAAACATGGAGACATTTAGAAATTGAGGCAAAGTTGTTGATGAACTTCCTATAATTGCTGCACAGACCTAAAAATGAACGAACTTCAGTAGGGTTTGTTGGAACAGGCCAATTTTGTAAAACTTTAATTTTCTCAGGATCAGTGGCTATCCCATCTTATAATGCCCTAAATAACGAACCATGGTTACACACTAGTTACACTTTTTAGTCGTTAGCTTTAAGCCTGCTGATTTTAATCTGTCAAAAACTATCCTAAAATTAACCAACATATCGTCTAATGTCTTGCCAAAAACAATAATGTCATCTAGATGTACTAGACATACTTCCCATTGGAGCCATGCTAAAATAGTTTCCATTAAACGCTCGAACGTTTTGCAGCACAGCACAACCTAAACGACATTACCTTGAACTGAAAAAACACTTTTTTAGTCGCAAATTCCGTCTTATGTTTATCTTTCTCAGCCAGTTCAACTTGCCAATATCCAGAACAACAGTCAAGATTACTAAACCATCTGTTGTTTGCAAGATGGTCAAGTGATTCATCTATTCTAGGCAGTGGATATGCGTCTTTATTGATAGTCAGTTTCTTGTAATCCACACCAAAACGGTACGTGTCATCCTTTTTCTTCACCAAAACTATACCTGCAGCCCATGGGCTATGTGAAGGCTCTATAACCTTATTTTCTAAGATTTTATCTATATTGTCATTAACAACTTTAAATAAATGAAAAGGTGTGAGGCGAGGAGGTTCTTTCTGGCCTAGCATTACCAGTTTCTATTTCATGTTTGATTAAACTAGTCTTACCTAGGTCTTAATCTGTTTCAGCAAACAGACTTTCATATTCTTGCATTAAACGTTTGACCTTCTGTTTTTCTGACCTTGTTAACTTGTCAGATGTTCTGTTCAAAAGATCATGCAAATCTGACATCAACCCCTTTTTATTTTGTTCGTCATTCTGAGAGGGCAAAGATGTTGCTACGTGGCTGATTTCACACATCTGTGCAATAGTTGTGCCCGGAAATATAGTCTTAGCCTCGTTTTCTACGTTCATAAGTCTGACTGGTATACTGTCATTTGATTTGACCAAGGAATGTACCGTCAAAATATTATCTTTCCCTTTATTTTCACTAGCTTCTACTAAAACATCATTTATTGGCAATGTCTGACCTTCTGTCAAACAAACTTTCCCAGAAACTACTATCTCTTACCGAGCTGATATCGTAACAGATTCTGTAGAAACCACCCTGAAACATCATAATGTACCTTTAAAAATTAAGGGAACACTAAGGATATCGATGTGAACTATGTTTTCAGACACATCAACAAGACACTTGTTTTTCTTCATGAAGTCCAAACCCAGAATGCCATCAACTTGTAGCTCAGTTACTACAGCCTTTGAATTACACCTTTTTGTACAATTCAGCTAAAAGGGAAGATTTAAATAAATAGTGACACAATTTTCGATAGAGCTTGATATATGTGATATGTCGCTTGATATAAAATGTTGTCACCAAGGAGTTAATGGCGTAATTTCATTATTGCGTAAAATTCGTTATTCTATAAGTCATCATGATTCTTTATAGGTATAATATATTCGATAAAAGCAATGTACGAAAAGGAGTTATTTATATACATAATTTGTGCAAATGTGGACATTTAACTTTCTTCCAAAATTTAGAATTACGTTATAACAAAAACATCCGTATTAAAATACACTGTACACAGTTACTTTTTTTAAATATCGATTTTATCGTTCATATATATAAACACGTAACTATGAGTGTTGTGTACTTAATTCGTCCTCAATACCAAGCTGTGTATATGCAAAGGGTGCGTTAAAAGAAATTAAAAAAAATAATTTTGGAGACAATTTAAAAAGAGCTGAAAGTTGTACCATTTTTGTACCTAAAGTTCGATCTATAACCCATTAGAGACAGAATAGTTCCGCTCCAAGTCGGCCAAGCAATTATCATGTTCTATATTTGAGCTGCACTCTGACGTCACACATCACTAGTCAGACATAAAAAAGACCGACATAAGTTATACTTATCTAGGATTATACTTGGAATAAAAAGCATTGTCAATATATATATATTCGGTAAGTAAATTAGTTTTATTATTTTTAACCTCAGTTTTAATATTTCGATATTGTAACTACTGTATTTGGTGCGCTAAGAACATGATTATTTAGAAAATGGCTACCGTCAAGGTTTAGAACCTTTTTATACTTCAGCATATAGACATAGGTTTTCTTTTATGCATTTAAGGATAAAATAATTTTTATACTTTGTATATCTTTGTATTTATAAGTTAAGCATTGAAGATAAAGGATGCTTACTAACATGTATAATGGTTTAAAGAGTGATTTACAACCTTGTTTCGTGATATTTCAATGACTTTTTAAACGTACCTTGAATACATTATATTTTAAACGTCTTATATGACCATTGGCATATGTAATTATAAAGAGCAGATTCTGCATTTGACTATGGAATGCATTTAAACTTTTAACTAATTCCAAATATTTCCAGTAAATTACTGTGTCCTTTTTTTATTTGTATTAATTCAATTCTATAAAATAAGGACAATGTGGTATGATTGTCTATAAGACACCAATCAAACAGGGTGTAAACAACGTCGATTTTACTAAATATAAGTCACTATCCGACCTTGAACGATAACCAAAACTATACTGTAATACGAGTTATAAAAGGAACCGACATAATATAAGTTAGTCATTAATCAATTTCATATATTAAGTCATTTAAAAGATATCATTACATAGATTTCAGGGGAGTAATGAATTATATTCAAACAACTGGTCGTGATATATAGTACTGGGGATATTTCCTATAGGAACTTTGTATTTATTGTAAAATTCAGCGAAAACGGCAGATTAAAATAGATAAGGAAACAAACTTGATATGTCACTTAAAATCAAAGGATGTCATTTAGAACCCATCTCATCAAGAAATTTATGACATTATCTGATGATTGCGTAAAATCTGTTAATCTATGAATTATCATGATTCCCCATAGATATATTATATTCCACAAAAGCAATGTACGAAAAAGGAGTAATTCAAATACATAATTTTTGCAATGGTGAACATTAAACTTTCTTCTTAAAACTAGAATTACGTTATAACTAGTAAATCCCTATTTAAAATACACTGTACACAGTTTCTTTTTTAAATATAATTACGCTTGAAAAGTCTCGAAGGATTTAATCGTTTATATATATAGAAACACGTCACTTTGTGTGTTGTGTGTTTAACTAGTTCGTCTTCAATAATCAAGATGTTTATATGCAAAGGGTGCATTAAAAGAAATACAAACGTAATGAACTTGGAAAAAATGAAAAAGAAATGAATGCTGTATCATTGTTGTACCTACCACTGGATCTATAACATATTTGAGACAGCATAGTGCCGCTCCAAATCGGCGAAGCAAGTGTTATGTTCTATATGTTAGCTGCACTCTGAAATCAAACATCTTTAGTCAGACATAAAAAGATCGACATAAGTTTTACTAATCTAAGATTATACTTGGAATAAAAAGCATTGTCAATATATATACTAATATATGGTAAGTAAATTGGTCATTTTTAACTTCAGTTTTTATATTTCGATATTTAAATGCTTTTAACAATACTTGGTGCGCTTAGATCATGATAATTTAGAAAATGGCTACAATCAAGGTTTTGAACCTTATAATAATTCAGCATATAGACATAGGTATTATTTATGCATGCAATGATAACATATTTTAACTTTCTTCTAAAATCTAGAATAACGTTATAACTGGTATGTAACTATTTAAAATACGCGTACCATGTTTCTTTAGTTAAATATCAGTCTATGGAAGAAGCTTATCGATAAAAATTTTCTTATATCACATAGCGATATTGTCTAATATCAATTGAAAATATGCAGACATTCCATGCGGAAAATGTTGTTTTCGGCAACGAAAAATTAAGAAAATACTAATTTTAAAACTTATTGTTCAAATATAAACAACAATTGAGTCTAAATATACATGCAGAAGTTAGTTAGAAGCTTAAGTTTATGTCAGTGTAAAATTTGAAGTGCTGTGTTTTTCTTATATACATAAATAAACAATGCGATACTTTTAAAATATCAATGAGATACTTTTAAAATATCATAATGGTGTTTTTGTTATATCAATATTAGTACCGATTAGTGTTTATATTAGACTGATGACCCATATTTTGACAATTTTACCTATTATGTCTGTTTTGTTCACACATCATTGTAAATATGACAGAATTTGATGAGACTGTCATACACGTGAGAGGTGAAGTGCTATAAAACCAGGTTCAATCCACCATTTTCAAAATTTGAAAATGCCAGTACCGAGTCAGAAATATGACAGTTGTTATCCATTCGTTTGTTGTGTTTTATCATTTGATTATACCATTTGATAAGGGACTTTCTGATTTGAATTTTCCTCGGAGTTCAGTATTTTTTTAAATTTTACTTCTTAGTAGTATTGTATGTAAATAAGCAGTTTTAAGACCATTGCTTAAATTCAAATTGTGTTTGGTAACATCTTATAAATTTCTCAATTGGTTTTGGAAGCAAATCTAATCAAATAAGAGTTTAATAAACAATGCCGTAATCAAATAATCAAATAGCTAAGTATCAAAATGATTGACCTGTACTTTTGAATCTCCTTCTTTTTTTTTTTAAATTAGACCGTTGGTTTCCCTATTTGAATGGTTTAACACTAGCAATGTTCTTGTTCCTATATAGCGTGGTGTTCGCTGTGAGCCAAGGCTCCGTGTTTAAGGAGCTACTTTGATCTATAATGGTTTACTTTAAACAAATTATTACTTTGGTGGAAAGTTGTCTCATTCGAACTCATGCACCATCTTCTTATATCTATAATTCTTTAAAATTTCCCCTTATAAATAACTGTTTTCCAGTCCTCCAACTGAACAGTCTAAATTTATGAATATTGAAAAGATATATAGATATAGGAAGATGTGGTGTGAGTGCCAATGAGACAACTCTCCATCCAAATAACAATTTAAAAAAAAAAGTAAACCATGATTATAGGTCAATGTACGGCCTTCAACACGGAGTCTTGGCTCTCACCGAACAACAAGCTATAAAGGGCCCCAAAATAACTAGTGTAAAACCATTCAAACGGAAAAAACCAACGGTCTAATCTTATATAAAAAACGAGAAACGAGAAACACGTATATATTACATAAACAAACGACAACTACTGTACATCAGATTCCTGACTTTGGACAGGTGCAAACATTTGCAGCGGGATTAAACGTTTTAATGGATCCAAACCTTCTCCCTTTTTCTGAAACAATAGCATAACATCACAACATAGAAAAGCACACGATAAAATATCAATTGGCAGACGTAACTCAATCAAAAAACGTAAATTAATACACAATGAACGAATGAACGAATATACACATTTCTAACGTCAAAAGACATTTACATCTTATTTATTTGTGTTCTAAACATTTGTTTAGTACTCATTGAAGAAATGAATTTATAACAAGCGATACGGATTGTTATTTTGAACTTAGAAAAGTTCGCGTATTTATACGATCGGTCACTAGCCAAAAACGAAAGTCAAATCTCTTTGGCAACAATACATCGACATTCCCTCACGGTCATCGCGATGTAAAAGAGCGTCCACGCGGCGAGCTGATTATGTTCATATATCGATTTACCAACGGGGAAAAGTCTTTGATATCCAAAAAAAACTGTCTTCCTTCTCAATATCTTTTGCTATGTTAATAATAAATATATTTTCTGTTTAACAAGATTTTTGATTTTCGTTGTATCTGAAGTTGTCCAATTTGTATAGTCTGAGGCTACTCAGTTGGTATCTTCAAAGAGCGGGACATCAGCATTTGTACATTTTAATTTGTTTGGATTATTGATTTTACCATTTGAATATTCATTGTAATTTTGAGCTGTATTGGATTGGATTGTTTGAATGAATGTTTCTTTTAAGTAATGATATTTTTTGTCTATTTCGATATTACCAAGGTGGGTAGACTATAGCAGTGTGACCAGTAAATTATAATCTAATAGGTCGGTAGACGTATTTGCAACCGCTTTTAAATTCCGCCATTGCATCATCACTTCAAATAGAATTATAAAAAAGAAGATGTGGTAAGATTGCCAATGAGACAACAAACTGTCCACAAGAGACCAAAATAACGCAGACATTAACAATTATAGGTCGCCGTACGGCCTTCAACAATGAGCAATGCCCATACCGCATAGTCAGCTATGAAAGGCCCCGATAAGACAATGTAAAACAATTCAAACGAGAAAATAACGGCCTTATTATATAAAAGAAAAATGAACGAAAAACAAATATGTAACAAATAACCAAACGACAACCACTGAATTACAGGCTCCTGACTTGGGAAAGGCACATACATAAATAATGTGGCGGGGTTAAACATGTTAGTTAGTTGGTTAAACCATGTGATTGAAAATAATAGACTGAACAGGTTGTTAACACTTTCAACTATCAATAGGGTTAAGCAACATTTTCGGAATGATAAGTTCATGTAAGCGTTAATTGTGTTACAGTTACGAAATTTTAGTGATGTTGATCCTAAAACATTGAACTGGTCATGATCTCAGTTTGTGAATTATGTTTGAAGTTTTATTGACATGCATTGTGACGTGTCATCGTATTAATTCTATATTAGAAAACTATAGCAGTAATATTAGAAAAGTATCGCATTCATAAATTGTTGATATTAAAAAATGATCGCTATGATATAGGACAAATATCGCATTGATATTTTAAAATATAGCAGTATCGTTGACATATAGGTGATTTTGGAGTAACAAACAATTGAATTAATCTCAATTGCAATCCACTGAATTTGCTACATGATATTTATAGAATGTGTACATCTACAAATGATAAATCGTGCATTTATGTTTCATTTATTCGATAATTCAATTTTCTCGTTTAAATACACCTTGCTTGTTATTACATAAAATAACTCATGAAAATTATACACCAGACGTATGTCATGTTAAATGTCACCCTGTTTTAAGAAAAGAGTCATTACTTTATACCGAGAAATCTGCCTTTCTTCGTACAAATGCTAACATTCGTCTGAAATTTCCCACAATGCAACTCGTTGATATAAGACAATATCGCTCGTTGATATAAGAAAAGCTTTTATCGAATCGCTTCTTCCATAGACTGAATATCTTCACGCCTGAAAAATCTCGAATGATTTTGTCGTTTATATAGAGAAACAAGTCACGTTATTTATTGTGTATTTAAATAAATCATCTTCTATAATCAAACTGTGTATCTGCAAAGGGTGAACTAAAGGAAATATAAACCTTATGATCGTTGAGAAAATAGATAAAAAAAAAACTGAACGTTGTATCATTTTTGTATTTGACAATGGATCTACAACATATTCAGACAGAATATTGACGCTCTAAGTCGGCGAATCAATATTTTAACTGCACTCTGACTTCACACAGCCCTAGTCAAACATAAAAAGACCGACATAAATAAGACTCACCTAGGAATTTAAATGGAACAAAATGCATTACACATATAATTTCGGTAGGTATACTAGTTTTATTAATTTGAATCTCATTTTGATTTTTGGATAATGTACTAACGGTAACAACATTTGTACATGTTGCGCTTAGAAGATGATTATCTTGAAAGTAACTGCCGTCAACGTTTTGAACCTTTTTGATATTTTTCTACAACTTTCACAATTTTGTGTTTTAAAGTAATATTGGGAGTTGAGTATGGCGTTCATTATCACTGAACTAGTATATATATTTGTTTAGGGGCCAGCTGAAGGACGTTTTATGGTGCGGGAATTTCTCGCTGCATTGAAGACCTGCTGGTGACCTTCTTGCTATTGTCTGCTCTATGGTCGGGTTGTTGTCTCTTTGACACATTCCCCATTTCCATTCTCAATTTATATCTTATCTATCTCCTTATCAGTATGAAATAACAGATTCATAGCTATTCTGAACCATTTTAAAAATGAGAGAAGATATGAAAATTTAAATTTGAAGATGGTTTCTTGGGTGTGGATCTGCATACTGAACACGAGCTATAGAAGATAAGGTCCCGGCATATTATTACTTTGTCATTCATAAAGAGAGGTGGTTTTCAAATGCAATTATCTAGTAGCATTAAAAAAACATTTCGAATTACCAAGCTGTCTTTATGCAGACGAAAAGTCAAATGAAATATTTCTGTCATGTTCTGTCCTGTTCTTATAACAATCAGAGAAAGATTCAATATTCAATGATTAGGTGTACTGAATACAAATACCAGTACACCAAACAATACATATTTACACAACGATGAAATAATTGTTAGTAATTTTATATTGAACTTTTATCTTGTCTTAGACAGGCAGAAAGAAACAAAAATATATCTGAAATAGATTGACACAACAATGGAAGAATCCGATTGCAAAGTTAAAATCTTTTCGCATGATGAAGTAAATCATTTTCGGATCATCAATCTGTTATATAGAATTGCTCCCTCTGCTGTAAGAGTTAAATTCGACAAAGAGCTTCATCCCAGTGTAATAGAAAACACACTGAAGACGAACCGTTGTAAAATCATGGAACCATTAAGAAAAAAGAAAGTCATAAATCAGACACAGTGGAATTTATTGTATCCAAAGACAGGTAAATTTTAGATGGAAATATTAAAAACAAAATGTCACAATATGAGTTGGTCAATTGTCATTTCAGTACCGTTATATACCAAAAATACTAGTACTAAAAACTAATTATTTCGGGAAAACATCATCAACCAATAACAGATTATACAATCATGTAATTACTCGTGCATTTTGTATTATAAAAACAATTTCGAAATAACGTTGGGAAACCTTTTTTTTTTTTGGTTTTCCGTCACGCGTACTGAGAATTCCATTTAGTTTTTATCTAAAATTTATCATTGAAAAAATGTTACTTTTGAGTTTATCTATTAAAAAAATAAGCGTTTAAGGTGATTTCAATATCATGATAGAAAACTAGTATTATGCTATTAGTTCTATAGAAACTTTATAAGCTATAAAGCAATTATGTGTTATGTTTTCCCAGTATTAGGCTTGCCTAAAAACCGAATAATTAAGTTCAAGGTTTACCTACAGATTAAATATCTTTTTGCAATTAATAAAGAAAAAGCAAACTTGGACATTCAACCGTTTAAACCTTTTCCAACACATTTTGAACAAATTTCCATGTAACATGTCAAAGTTAACTGTCATATAAAAGTCAGAGACAATCATAGATAAAAATAAATACTAGTATACTAGTCATTTGGATGAAGAGTTTTCTCATTGGCACTCAAACCACATCTTCCTGTATCTAGTAACCAAAATTGAAGTTTTAATCATCATTACAATTCACTTTTAACATTTTTTTTTTTTTCATTTTAATACTTGTTATTTCTTTTTTGACAAAAGAAATAAATAACAAATTTTGGCGAAAAAATGTGTCGAACAGAATATTGCCCACGGGAAACTCAGACAGACTTTTTTAAATAAAAAAAAAATTGAAAATTACTTATAATTTTATAATCCAAGCTAAATTATAGTAAATCAATATTTACTAAGGCCATTAAAATTATATTTTCTTCTATTAATTTAAAATTTGATGTTTAATGCTATACATTAATAAAGGTGTAGTCTCCTCTACGACATTTGACCTTACCCTGATGATTTGTTTGCTACGGAATCTAGCATCTATACCAGTAGGAGACATTTTACCGCATGCGTCGGATACCAGTGAAGCAGCAGACTTGTCAAGGCTGAAAAACTACAGAAACCATTTTGCACATGACGGTTATAGTTTAACAGATGCAGATTTTGAGTTGTACTGGACCGATATATGCCAGGTAACTTAAGAAAACATACAAGACATATCTTAGATAAGAAGAAATGTTTTTCATCAAGCTCATACATAGCAGTTTGTTAACATATCACTGGCTTTTAAATGTTCAGGTTTGACGATTTTAGATGAAGTTTAAAGTTTTTCGAAGTGACGGTCCTTATAAATTGCTTCAATTATTGATAGAAAGATAATATGTTTGCGTTAGACCCTCGTTTTTTTTCTACATATTAAGACTCATCAGTGTCGCTCAAATTACGTCACATTCGGTTGCAAATGAAAAAGGGTCGAACAAAATGTTTCTTTGACTTTCACAGTTTTAGGAGATTTATCGGTATATTGATAATGTACTGTCTCTTAATAATAATAGATTCAGTGATCACTTACATTTAATATATCCAAGTGAACTTGAAATTAAAGATACTACCGACACAGATAAATCTGCTTCATATTTATACCTTTTTTTCTCGAAATGACTACTGATGGTAGGTTGAATACCAAAATTTATGACAAACGCGATGATTTTAATTTTCCTATAGTTAACTTTCCATTTCTGTGTAGCAACATTCCAGCGGCACCAGTATATGGAGGATATGTGTCTCAATTGATACGTTACTCTAGAGCTAGCTAAAAGTACGTTGATTTTGTTGAACGAGGAATACTACTTTCTCAAAAGTTGCTAAGACAGGGCTATGAATCAATCAAATTAAGGTCATCACTCAAGAAATTTTACGGTCGCCATCATGAGCTGATTGACCATTATGACAAAAGTGTGTCAGAAATCATATATGATATTCTTCTTGAGTCAAAACAACCTTCCGTCATTACCGAACTAAACAAATAAATTAAACGAAGGGTGCCGTATACGGTGCAGGGAATGCTTACCCTTCCGGAGCACCTGATTTCACTCACGGTTTTTACTGGAGTTCGTGTTGTTTCTTAATTATAATTTATAACTGTTGATGTAAATGTCCTTTGATTTTGAGAGTTTTTGTTTACTCCTTGGTTTTGATTGTTATTGTCTTATCCTACATTTTATTGCAGTAAACGATTTCTGGGTAATAAACATATATCTTGGGTGTTTCGATGCATAATGTTCTTTTTGTTTGGTGTTGATATAGAATATTTTGGAAACTGGATGTTAAATGTACAAAGACACTTAATATTCTACACGGGTAAAAATGGTGAAAATTTTATTGTTTAACTTCCAGTGATGGTTAATTTCTTATATGCAATGAAAAGTTATGTGATTTTTTTTCTAAAGTACCCGCCGGAATAAAACTTTGCTCATGACAAACATTCTTTTTTTTTTAACAAAGATGAATTCTGCACAATTTTAACAAAGACTAATAAGGGAAAATCAATGGTGGTATTACACCTCAAAGCAGTTAATTTGTGTCAACTTAGGCTAAGACAAGGTACAAGTAAAAGTAAAAGTAAAACAACAAAAATACCGAACTCCAATGACAATTCAAGACGGAGAGTCCCTTAACAATTGGCAAAATCAAACGCTCAAACACACCAAACGTATGGAAAACTACTGTCATATTTGGTGACTTGGTACAGACATTATATTATGTAAAACCTGGTTTTAAAGCTAGCTATATGAGTAAATCACTATGTGAAATGCTTAAACTCATCAAGCCTTTAAGAAAACTTATTAGTTACGGTTATCTGTTCTACGTCAGAAGCCTGTGGTTCAGTGGTTGTCGTTTGTCGGTGTGGTTCATATTAAGTGTGTCTCTTTTCTTATGTAATTAAGATCGTTGATTTTCCTGTTTGAATTGTTTTACCCTAGTCATTTTGGGGCCTTTTATAGTTTGTTGTTCGGTGTGAGCCAAAACTCCTTGTTAAAGCCGTAATTTGACCAAAAATTGTTAACTTTTTATACATTGCGACTTGGGTGGAGAGTTATTTAATTGGCAATCATATCACATATTCTTGCTTATATATAAAAGCATGAACATTATCTCCCAATTACATTCAACTATGTCTATTCTAACAAAAACATTTCATTGGTGTACAGTGTTTCTGTTGAGATTTTATCGACTTTATTTCTACAGTAAGTGTTGAACGTTTCTGGTGTAAAAAAAAAAGGATACATACATCCAACCTCAACGAAAAGGTCCTACTTAAATTTGATTCATTATTTAGGCAATACAGAGACTTGGTGGACCGAAATTTGAACGGGAATGTAGTGACTTGAAACTATTTAAATTGACAGAAATTAACAAAGAAATATTGATCCAATTCATAAATTCAGAGAAAGCCGCATCTACTCCAGATGTGTTACAAAGTAAGTCAAAGCTATGATGTATCTACAAGTCTTTCGAGTAGTATAAAAGTAGCAATGCACATTGATGTTAATCTCATAAAAATTTGGTTTTCTTACTTGTAATGAAATATAATGATTTAATGAATTATAGTTCATATCACATCATTTCATTTCTATCATAAATATATAGGAATTTATAAAGGTGCAGAATTTGCACGGCTTATTACATCCTTTTGTTTTAACTGTAACGATTTCTTATTCACAGAAAATAGCCAATTTATTTGCTATTTTTAATAGCAGATAATTTAATGATTTGCTAACTATAGGTCATTCAGAGATAATTGAAATCATGATTGTAACTGCCTAAAGTATTTTAGTTTAATGAATAAAGAAAGGCAACAGTAGTAAACCTCTGTTCTTTAGTCATAATTTGGGTACAAACTAAAACCGAGAAAAACACATCAACTATAATAGGAAAACATCGGCACAACAGAAACCCTGAACTACAACAAAATTAAACACCAACATACATAGAAACGGACTGTTGATTACAACTGTCATATACCTGATTTGAAACTTTTAATAGTCATTAGCCTCGACTGTATTCATTTTACAATTATTCACTAAGACTGTAACAGACCTTTTTCATGGTATATTTTACTACGAACTTAATCCCTAACTTAGTATCCTAATTAGCAGCTTGACAGGGGTTTGCAGTTATTCAATTATAGATATCAAAATTTTATTTTTCACTTTATTTTGAATGAAAATGTTATAATTATTGTTTTTTAATCGGAATAAAC
Source organism: Mytilus edulis (assembly GCA_019925275.1). Lineage (NCBI taxonomy): Eukaryota > Metazoa > Mollusca > Bivalvia > Mytilida > Mytilidae > Mytilus > Mytilus edulis. Next base: position 7,987,018 of record CM034358.1, on the reverse strand, counting down.
TTTGAATGTACACATGGGTCTTCGCATCGGTAATAAATTCTTAAACCTGGCAAGATATGGATTATATTCCTGGTATATTTGCGCATGTACCAAGTCAGAAATATCTGGCCTTTTCAGTCTTGTATGTTCGGTTTTTTCTTTCAATTTGGTTCTTTTGTATGATTCGGAGTTAAGTATGACGTCCATTTTCGCTGAACTAGTACACAATTTTGTTTAGGGGCCAGCTTAAGCCCGCCTCCGGGATGCATGGTTTTCTCGCTGCTGTGTTGAAGACTCGTTGTTGGCCTTGGGCTCTTTTTTGTTATTTTGTCGGGTTGTTGTCTCTTAAACACTTTCCCCGTCTCCATACGCAATTTTACTGACTTTTAAAGATAATAGTAGATGGAAAGGGTATCCAAAAAATTACTGCAAGCTACTCTTTAATATTTTACTATCAACAATAACAAATGTCCGTAAAATGTTAACAAATAAAATATCCACATTGGCTGTCATCCTAAACAACCTGAATTATTAATATCATTTGACAAATATATTACCTTTTCAAGGCAAACTTTTGAAAATGTAGCTTGCTTTGCTTTAGTACCATCATTGATTTCCCCCATGATGTTATTTTTTGTTATTACAATAATTCATTTCCCCCAAAAAAATCCGCCTATCTTAAAGGTGAATATTTCAAAAAAGTTTTGCAAACAGTTTCAAATTATTAGTTAAAACAGACCACCATATGCTACTTTTCAGCAAGCACTAGTCAGTGCTTCATCAATTACATGGTCCTTTTCTGTAAACCGACCGATGTTTAACTTCAACTACACAGTCGTTGAATGTTAAGCTTTCTATGGAGACTAACAGTGAATAAAGTGTTGCATTTAGATAAATATCGAAATGTTGTAATGCTCAAAACAGTTCAAAAAGTAAAAAAACAAAAATACATAACTCGGAGGAAAATTCAAAACGGAAGGTCCCTATTATAATCAAATGGAAAAAATAAAAGCTCAAACACATCAAATGAATGGATAACAACTGTCGTATTCCTGACTTGGTACCAGCATTTTCTTATGTATCTTTCGATTGAAAATGTTTTTTTTTTATCCTAGAACTCAACGCAGAGAGAGTAGAGGTTTGGAGGGAGGAAGAAAAGAAAGTTGTAAAAACCAGAGCTTTGACTTGTATAGAAAAACTTCTTAAAACGAACAATATCATAGTAGCGGTAGGTTCCTCAGGCTGTGGTAAGTCCACTTCGATTCACCATGCTGCCCTGCAACTTCATAGTCTGGAAGATTATGAAATTGTTCCTGTGTATACACCCGGACAAATAATTCGTTACTGTGAACCAAATAGTAAACAAGTGTTTGTTATTGACGATGTGTGTGGAAAATCTACCATAGATATTGAACTGGTCAACAAATGGACAAGGTGGTCAGCCGATATTGAAAAAATTGTCAGAGATTACAAGGTTAAAATTTTGTTATCATGCAGAACGTACATTTATCGAGATCGATTGTTTAAAAACCTCAAGGTTTTGACAAAATCATCATGTGATTTAGAGTCGGAATACCGTCTTTCAAACGAAGAAAGAAATCAAATAGCAAGTGAATATCTAACGGTAAACGAGGTAAACGCTTTACAAAAAATGGGGGTTATGGATAAATTTAGCTTCTTCCCTTTATTATGTCGCATGTATTCAGGATTTGCAGAACGAGAATTAATTAAAAGTTATGATTTCTTTTCGAATCCGATTAGAGTTATACGAGATGATCTCGAATTATTGATGAATGCACCTGATCAGACAACATTCGCTACGTTGACATTATTCATTGCCTATAACAATACCATACATGAAGAGTTGTTATCCAAAAAATCTGGTATTAAACAGGTTCTTGAAGACATATCCGATTATTTCCATATGCAAGCGCATTTTTCGATTCAAGTTGTCAAGTCTGAACTGGATAAGCTAATGTTGAGTTATGTGAAAAACACTGAAAAAACATTCAGAATACTTCATGAAAAGATATATGATATTTTTCTATTGTTCTGTGGAGAACATTTCGTTGACTTAGTACTTGAGGTAGCCCATAAAGATGTCATACGTGATAGATTTGTACTAGAATCAATACAAAACCAAAACCAAACAAAAGACAAAAACGTTATAAAAATTTCTGAAATAAAAGAACAAAATTATTTTGAACGAATTCTGAAAGACATTCAAAAAGGTTCCATTAAGGACATATTTCTTAATAGGCAATTCAAATATTTGACATTCCGCAATAAGTTGTTTCAATACCTTCAGCTTGAAGTCGACCTAATGAAAGAATTACTTGATGTATCAAGTGAAGACTTGTCAAATATACTGCTATCAATGACCCGTCAATGTTACTGGGACATGGTACCAATTCTTTTAACAGAACATGTAGATGTAAATGTAAGGGACTGGAAAGGTACACCATTGTATTTTGCTTCAGAAAAAGGAAATGTTGACACACAATATCACACACCTATACCCCCCCTCCAAAAAAAAAAAAATTTGACCCCCAAAAAATTACCCTCATTTCAAGTAAAAGAGCCCTAAATTTTCATATAAAAAAAAGCAAAAAAAACACCCCAAAAAACACCAAATTTTCTTACTCCCAAAAAAAAATTTTTTTTTAATAACTTTTTTATAAAAAAAAACGTTATTAAAAACACCCAAAAAACAACAAAAAAATTCCAAAAAAAAATAAATAAAAAAACCGGGAGAACTGACAGAGAAAGAATTCTGTGGGATTTAAGAGAAAAAAAAAAAATCAATTTTTACTTTTAAAAATGAAACAACCTACAGCTCCTGATTTATATCCAGAATTACCTATAGAAGATGGACAAAATTATAGACTACAAAAAATAACAGAAATAGAAAAAACATTAATAAATGAGAGAGATAAACGTAAATCACTATACAAAAAATATAAACGCGGAGTTAATGTTACTGATGGTGTTGATACAAGTTTAATTTCGACATCTGTTGTTTTAGCTGGTATAGGAATTGCTTTTCCTATCTTTCTTCCCATACAAATTGCAGCTGTTGTATGTGGAAGTTTAGGAGGTCTAGTTAAATTAATTAGAAGAAAGTTGACAACAAAATCAAAAAAACATTATGAAATTAAAACAATGGCAGAATGCAAGTTAAACAGCATAAATGATTTAATATCAAAATCTTTAACTGACGGACAGATAAGTGCAGATGAATTTAAACTTATTTTAGATGAATTAGAAAAATTTAATGAGATGAAAAAAAATAAAAAAAAAGTAATTTTAAAAAGTTTACCAGATGATGAAAGAAAAAAACTAATTGAGGAAACAGAAAATAGAGTAAAAAACGAATTAAAAAAAAAAATGGAAAATCTTTGATTTTCTTTAATAAAATAATTTTAGTTGATAACGGAAATCCACCAAACTATGAATCAATTTTTAATTAAATAAATGGATGAAGAAACAAAAGAAAAATTAGTAAAAAATGTAAAAATAATGTTAAATAAAAAATTTAATTATTTTTATCTTAAGTTGTTTTTAACAGGTTCTTTTTATTGTTTATTATCTAATATTTTAGATGAATAAAATGGCTGAAGGAGGTTATGAGTTTGATAATCCTGTTTTTGAAATAAATGATTATGATGATGATTATGATAATGAAGAAAAAACACCATTAATAGATAATGATGATGAAGAGTTTCAAAATTATATAAATAAAGAATTTGAAAATTCAAGAGCTTTATCAGAAAATGATGCTAAAATTCGTAAAAAAGAAACTATAAAAAAAATGATTAAACAATTTTATAAAAAAAATGGTGAAACAACACGTAGTGAAATAGGTTTTTTAGTTAGAGAAGATTATAAAGGAAACCAAATATTATATGTAAAAGATGAAAAAGGTAATAATATTGCATTAACATATTTTAAAAAAGGAGTATTAAAGTTTTATAAATTTAGCACTCTTCAAAAAGAATACGGTGTTAATTTTGTCAGGGATGTTTTAGGTGTAGATGATTTTAAAATATCTGATAATTTAAGAGAAGCTAGAGCAGATTTTCAAGATTTTCAAAGAACGATAAAAGCACCAATTCGTGAACTCGATTATATAGAAATTCCATTACAAGAAATATCTACACAACAAGAAGGACAAGAATTATTAGAAATAGCAAGTAATGAAGAAACACATGTGAAAGAAATAGAAACTTCATTTATTGAACAAGGAACATCTTACATAAATGAAGAAACACAAACAAAAATGACAAAAAGAGAGATGGATGGTGTAATCAGTGCAATGACATCAGTAAAAGAAGAGATTGCAAATGAATTAGCAAAACTGAATGAAACAAATAAAGACTTAGCAAAAGAAAATGCCAAATTAGAACAAGCTAAAGAAGACAATAATGAATTTCAAATAGATAGAGTAAGTAGTCGAATAAGAGAGTTAGAATCTGAGAGAAGTACAAGACTAGAAATACTTAATATTAATAAAGAAAAACTACGTAGTCAAGTGAACAGATTTAAACAAACAATACATAAAATGTTAAACGAAAACAAAACATTAGGTGAAAGAATAAGAACATTATTCAGAGAACAAGGAATAACAATAGTTAGTGTTTTAACTGCTTTTGGAATGATTATTGGTGTTATTGTTGAGGCATTTACTGGTTCTCCTTCTCCTTCTCCTTCTCCTCCATCAAAAGGTGGTGGTGTACAAGACTGGATAAAAAAACAATTAAAAAATCTTGGAAAATTATTATCTTTTCTTGCAGGAAAATTAGCAGCTGCATTACCAGGTATTATAGGTTCTATTGTTTCTTGGTTATTGTCTGCAACAAAAGACGTAGTAAATTGGTTTGCAAACAACTTATGGGCATTGCTTATTTTAGTTGTTAGTTTATTGTTTACTGCTGCTAGAGATTATTTAAAAAAATAAAGTGCTGTAAATCCTATTACAATACTTACAAATATTATTGCTTGTTTATTATCTTCATGATCTTCATGTTCAATTTTTTTTATTGGATCTATTTTTGGTTCTTTAGGCTTTTCAGGTTTTATAGGTTCTTGTGGTTTTACAGGTTCTTTTGGCTTAAAATCAACATGATCAAAATTTTTATTATTTAAATCATCATTAAACCCGAGTGTTTGATTTTCTGTTGCAATTATAATTTTATTATTATAACCAACAATAGTGCCAATTTGTAAAACCATATCACTGGGAGACATATATAAACCAAGTCCATAAGCATAATCAACTTTACTTCTTGCGTATTTTAAAACATTTTGATAATTTGATATCTGAGTGGGTAAATCAATAGGACTATTTATTACATCTTGTACATTTGCTAAGAATTGTTTTTGTGCATCAAATCCTGTTCCTACTTTTAAAATTTCTGTTTTTGTTTGAGATTGTGCACCTAATAAAGCCCATACATAAATTTTAATACTTTCATTAATACGTTCAATACCTGCTCGTGTAAAACCTTCTGATTTATCTAAAATAAATGTTGTCCAAGCCATACTTATATCTTTTTCATGATAAATTGTATCATGAATATTAAAGAATGGACCATCCTTTTTATGATTTTGTCTATATTCACCACTTGGTTTATAATATTGCTCAAAACTTCCTAATCCTTGACATGATGATTCTAGTTTTTGTCTCCAATCTGTATTTGGAGAAATATTAAATTCATCACATAATTTCTGGTATGCAGCTTTGTCATATGGGTTCTTGTAATAACAGAAAGAAGAATCTGTTGGTAAAGGTGATTTAAGTTCTTTTAAAATTCTGGCAATACAATAATATAAATGAAACATATAAAAAGACTTTGTAAGATTTGCGTCAAGCGAAGTATTTTGTATATGATCATTATAAGAAATCCCACATCCTGTACTTGCACACCATACTGCAAAATTTAACTGACATTGCCACCAATCAAAAGAAGAATGAATCCATGTATTCCATGGTTCGTTAGTGTGTATTGATGGGTTTTGATAGTTTTGAAATAAATCAGGAAAAGATGTTTTAAAGTTCTCTTTTTGATTTACAAATATCGTTTGATTTACAAGATTTGTTTTTAATTGATGATCTTTTTCAGAATATTTAATACCTGGATTATATGAAACATTAGGATTATATTTAAATTCTTTTGTTATCATTTTTTTATATTAAAAATGTTTCATACTATTTCAAATATTGATAATACAATAAACTTAGAACAATACATAAATAACAGAAATGGAAATAAACGTATTGGTTTGAAATTTATAAGATACAGCATAGGTTGGTATAATGTTTATCATGGGTTTATAACAAAAACCGGAGAGGAACAGCAAAGGATTATGAATGGTTATTATAGTTTTCAACAAATAGTGGATGAATTTCAAAAAGAAAATATTGTATTATCCGTAAATGAAGCAAATGGTATCGCTTCATTAAACACTACTACTGAGTTAAAGATAAGTAAGGGTTTGGGAAATATGTTAGGGTTTAATAATAAACGTAAATTCGAACCTAATGAATTACATTATGGAAACAAATTTGTGGATTTTGCTATCCATAAATCATTATATATCCATTTGGAACAAGTTAGCACTTCTCATAATTATCTTGATGGTAAGCCAAGTACATTATTGGCTGTTATTCCAGTCGAGAATAAAGAGTTTGGTGAAGTTATAACAGCGAGATTTGAGCATCCGGAATATAAGTGTTTAGTAAATGATGTTATAACAGAATTGAAATTAGAAATAAGAGATGAAAATAATAACAAGATAATTAATCATTTACCAATTAATTGTGTTTTAGAAATTATATAATTTATTTAATAAAATGAGCATACTTGGTGTCAAAAAAAAAAACGTAGAAAAAGAAATATTAAATATGAAGAGTGAGCTTCAAACAATGGATACTAAGGATAAAAATTTACATCGGAGTGTCGCTGCCCTAAGCATCAGAGTTTTAAATGTTGAAAATATAGTTGGTAATATAAAAAATAAACCAGACAGAAAAATAATAAGTATATATGCTGGAATTGATGGTCCAATACATGGAAATAAAAAGTTTAATTTTGGTGTTGGTGGTGGTTATTATGTAATGAACTTTCCAGGACAAATATTGGGTATTAGTTTAGTAAGTTTAAGAACAAGCACAGATATTATAGCCATTAAGATGATTGTTAATGATAAGTCAACTAGTTACAAAATGAGTTTGGATAATGGTGTCACACACGGTTTTAATAACTTTTATACACCTTTTGAAGTTAAGGCTGGAGATTTAATAAGTTTTATTAGTATGACTAATAATTATACATGTATCAATACTCTAGTATCAGTGGTAATTGAATTATTTTTATAACAAATTTAATCCTTAAAAATGTCGGCATACGGAAACAAATTAAATCCTTACAGAAAAATAAGAGAACCCCGTGGTGTGAAAGGTATTCGTCAAAGTGTATCAATAACAAATAATCCTTCAACTATTGATCAAAATCAACAGCTATTAGTAAGATTCCCCAATCTAAGCAATAATGATGTTATTGTTCCTGGAACAACCAGATTGGCATTCGAAATAGAACTCACATCTACAAACATAGGAAGAACAATAGTTAAAAAAACAACAATTCGTATAAGTGGAAATGAAATTATGTCAATTGATGATAGTGATATTTATCATTGTTATGTTGATTTATGGAAATCTACATCTGAACGTTTAAATATGGCATACCAAGGTATTGGTGAAACAAACATGTTAAAACACAGAGTTGGCGCGGATGATAAAGCATCAGACATAGGCGATGAAGCAATTGCAACTGCATATGGTGCAAGATTTTGTATCCCACTTGATTTTGAACTATTAGAAACTCATATGCCTTTTTATCAAGCAGGTCTTGGTGATAGACTTGAATATGAACTTACATTTAATAATTATAGCAATGTTATTAAATCAACAGATACATCTGCAAGTTATACAATCAAAAACATTTGTTTAGAATTTGATATGGTTACTGATGCAGAATTAGCAAGACAGATAAGACAACAAGTTAATGGTAAGATGGTTATTTTGTACGATAGAATACTAAGACATAGAAAAATAACCAAAAACAAATCTGATACATTGTGGAATATAAATTTAAATGTTCCAGCTAGAAGTATGAAAGGAATTCTAATGTTGTTCGAAGATCCAGAAAGAACAAGTACCGAAACTTATTATAATCCTAACATAACAAAAGTAGAAATGACAATAGAAGGTGTTCCAAATCAACTATACAGTCAAGGAATGAAAGCATATCAACAATGGGATGAAATAAATAAATTCTTTGCTTTAAATTCAAAAAGAAATAAAACAACAGAAGAAGTTTTAAAGGATTTAAATTTATCCTATACAACATTAGAAAAATATCTTACAACTAATTATGCATTATGGTTAGATCTACGTTCAACAGATGACAATTCGTTACACGGTTCAGGTAGAAGAATTGAAAATGCTTCTGAAGGTATTACTATCCAAATAACTAAAACAGCAGGAGCAAATAAATTAATAAATGTTTATCTGTTTGTTATACAAGATGCACAAATTAATTTTGAAGATGGAAGATTTAAAGAAGTTAATTACTAGGAATTACTGTCTTGACGAACAAGTTCTGTTATCCTATTCTGTTCAGAAATTAAATCACTTCTCTTTATTTCCAATATAGTCTTTTCTTCATTCTCACAGGTTCTTTTTGTTATGAATTTTTTAAGCTTAGTCTTTGCACTAACTTTTTGTCTTGTTAATCGAAGCCAAATCCGTCTCTTGTTTCTGTCACCAAAATCTTCCTTAGTTTTATTTATTCTCTCGGTTAAATATTCAATGTCCTTTTTTATGCCGTTTATCTCCATATCTTGTATATTTATCGTATTATTACGTTTCACTAATAATGTTTCAAGTTTTTCTAATTCATCCGACACTTTAACTAAATAACATCTTCTCAATTCAGATTCCATTTTGAAGTTACTGTAGCAATATTAAATGGCAAATTTAATTAAAAACCGCACTTTGTTACCTGTAAATATTTACAATGATCGATTTAGTTTATTTAAAAGTCATATCCTATTGAATTAAATATAAACAGTTTGCTTGGATACAGTAAACATCTCCTTAGTTACAATGAACACTTACTTAGTTACAGTAAACAACTCCTTAGATGCAGTAAACAACTCCTTAGATGCAGTAAATACTTACTTAACTACAGGTTATTGTAAATTTTACCTGAGAATTTTGTTTACAACTATTAAACTTTTACTGACGCAGTTAATTAGTTTGATGCATGATTTAACAAACGAATTCAAGTATGTTTCTTACATTTTGTCGATATTATTGAATTTGTTCTTTTATTAATATATATAATATTACAATTGACTGTAGTTAGATTTAAATATCAAATTCACAACGTTTCAACTATTCAAACCAGTAATTACTGTTTGCTATACAAAACAGACATTTAAGATTTAATGGATTTATTCAATGGATTTTAAATCTACCTAGAGATCTAAAACTTAGTCAAAAGTAATTCTTGTTCATAGAAAGCACCTGTTATTTCTTCGCCTTTTAAATCAATTATTTTATAAGTAAAAGGAATTGTATTTAAAACTTTTTCAATTACAAATATTTCTTTTCTCCAACGAGTAGTATAACCCTTTTCAAATTTACCTTTTTTTTTTGTTATTCTTACTCTAGTACCTGCTTCGAATTTAGGTTTTTTAATTTTCTCTTCCTTTTCTGGATATAAATTCTTATACACTGTTAATTCATTTTTTAATTTACTTGCTTGAACAGGTGTCATTTTAATTGAAGAATGTACTGTATTATTATAATTTTTAACTAATTTATCTAATATATCATAATATTTTAAAGTTTCATTAGCAGTAAAGTATTTATACATATGTTGTTTCATTGTTCCTATCCATCGTTCCACTACACTGGATTTTTCTTCATTCTCAGTTGAATATAACTTTATGTTATTATCTTTTAACAATTCTTTTACTTGTCGATTATAAAATTCAGATCCTTTATCTGACCAAATATACATTGGTTTTCTTTCTTTAAATAATGTTTTAAATGCTTCACTTACTGCTACTCCTGTTTTATTTTTCAATGGAATCAACCAACCATATTTACTAAAAACATCAATAACTGCTAATAAATATTTATAGTGTTTATTTTGTTTTGAATATTGTTGTATATCTATCAAATCAACTGCCCATGTTTGATCTATTGAATTAACATAAACACGTCTTTTAGGAAAAGATTTTACAACTCTATGATGTAATTCATCTGCTAATTTATTTGTTAGATTTGTTTTAGACATTTTGAAGTAACTAAAATGTTTTCTTTAAAAATGGAGGCAAAAAAGGATAAAATTTTATCCAAGCGAGGAGATTCATATAAACTTGTTTTGACAAAAGAATATAAACATAAAGCAAGTATTTATGTATTTAATTATAAAATTAGTCTAAAGGATGAAAAACAAGAAACATTTACAAATGCTTTTGATCACATGGTAGACTATTCCATAAAAGATTACCCTAATGGAAGAATTAAAATAGTACCTATTCATGAAATCATAATTACTAAACATAAAAGCTGGCCTATAAGAACATATAATACAGTTAAAAAGTTATTCATGGATCAAATGGAAAGATTATTAAATAGTGCTGAAGAATTAAATTTAGAAGAAGTTATTTTTGAAGTTACTGTTATCCCTAATAGAAAAGGAAAAGGTAAAGCTTTAAAAATATTAGATGTCACAAATAAAAGAAGTATTATCCAAATAAAAAATGATGATACAATATGTTTATCAAGGGCAATTGTAACTTCTTTAGCTTCAAATAAGTTATTAAAAGATTTTACAGATTCTCAATTAAAACATATCAATGAAGGTAGACCATTACAAAAAAGAGTTGCTGAAGATTTACATGAACAATCAGGAGTAGAAATAAAAGAAGAAGGTAATAATTTAGATGATTTAAAAGCTTTTGAAAATTATCTTAATATTAGGATAATTGTTTTTACATCAAATAGTACAGAATATATTGTATATAATGGTAATGAAGAATATAATGAACAAATATATTTATATTATCATGATGAACACTTTGACACTATAACAAATATAACAGGATTTTTAGCTAAACGTAGGTTTTGTAAAGTATGTTTAATTGGTTATACTGAACAACATACATGCAAAGATAACACAGTAACAACTATCAGAAAACAACATATTTGTGATAAATGTAACAAAACATATACAGGCAAAAATCACAAATGTGGTGAAAAAATATGTTTAATATGTTATGAAAAATACACGGAAAGCAATGAAGAACACTTATGTTATATGAAACCATCAGTACCAAAACAAGTAAAAAATAATAAATATATATATTTTGATTTTGAAGCAAATCAAGAAACAGGAATACATATAATGAATTTTTGTATAGCTTACGATTTAGAAAATATTTATTGTTTTAAAAAATAACTATGTAAAAGTATTTAAATGTGATTTCAATATTGATAATTTAAACTTGTTAGAATTAGACATAGATAATTGTTTTAATAATGTAGAAAAATTTAAATATGAAACCCCTATAGGAAATTCTGTAATAGACAACTTTTGTAAATATTTCATAAGAGACAAATTTAAAGACTACACTTTTATTTCACATTATGGAAAAGGTTATGATATGCAACCGATTTTAGGATGGATAATAAAAAATAAAATTGAACATAGTATTATTTCTTCAGGATTAAAATTAACATTTATAGTTATTAAAGGAATAAATTTAAGATTCATAGATTCTATAAATTTTACATTATGTGGATTAGCTGCTTTCCCAAAAACATTTGGATTTGTTGGTAACAAAGGTTATTTTCCACATTATTTTAATACAACAGAGAATCAAAAATATAAGGGAATTTATCCTGATAAAGAATATTTTGGTTATAATACTATGACAATTAAAAATAAAGAATTATTTGATGAATGGTATTATAAAGTTAAAGAAAAAGAATTTAAATTCTATAAAGAAATATTTTATTATTGTCTATTGGATGTATTAATTCTTGCCAAAGGTTGTACCTTATATAGAAAATTATTTTTAAATATAACCAATAATTGTATCGATCCATTTCAATATATTACAATTGCTCAATGTTGTACAAAAATATTTAAAACATTAATGTTGACAAATGAAACAATTGGAATTCACAAAAAGATGACAATTAAAGAAGTACATTCACAAAAATCAATACAATGGTTAGAGTATATTTCTTTAGAATATAATATAATGATTCAACATGCTAAAAGAGGAGGTGAAAAGAAATTATTCATTAATAATAAATGTTATAAAGTCGATGGTTATTATTATGATAGAAAAAATAAAATGCGTAATGTTTATGAATTTTTTGGATGTTATTGGCATGGATGTCCAAAATGTTATAGTCCTGAAGAAATATGCAAAAAAGATAGAAATAAAAAAACTATGAAAGAGTTATATAATGAAACTAAAGAAAGACTTAAAATTATTAAAGATAATCTAAAACCAAATGTAAAAATTCATACAATATGGGAATGTGAGTTTGATCAACAAAAATATCCTGAAGTTGATCCACATTTAAAACCTATTGATAAAAGAGATGCATTTTATGGAGGAAGAACAGAAACTATTCAATTATACAATAATCTTTCTGATTTAAAAGGTAGATATGTAGATTTTTGTTCTCTGTATCCATCAGTAAATAAATATTGTAAATATCCTATAGGACATCCTATTACATATACAGAAATATCTGTAGATGATTATATAAAAAATAATTATTTCGGAATAATGAAATGTAAAATATTACCACCTAAAGGATTGTATCACCTGTTTTACCTTATAAACAATCAACTAGTGATAATACACATAAATTACTTTTTGGATTATGTAGAACATGTATGAATAAAATATCTTTTAAATGTAAACACATAGATGCGTCAAGCGATCCTACTTTAAATAAACATGATAAAATACATGAAATAAAAAGATGTAAAGAATGTAAAAATATTAAAAATGAAAAATGTATACATTCTGATGAGGAAAGAGTTATAGTAGGTACATGGTCTACAATAGAAATAGATAAAGCAATAGAAAAAGGTTATAAATTACAAAAAATATATGAACTAGAACATTTTGAAAAAACATCTACAGATATATTTAAACTTTATGTAGATACGTTTATGAAATATAAACAAGAAGCTTCAGGATGTAAATGTGATCCTAAATATTGTAAAAATGATTGTAAAAACGATAAAGAATGTAAAACAAAAATACAATACATTATAGATAATACTGCTTATGATCTAGATATTGACAAAGTTAAGTACAATTCAGGATTAAGATTTATAGCTAAAATATGTTTAAATAATTTATGGGGACATTTTGGTATGAGAGATAATTTTACACAAAAAGAATATTGTTTTACTTTAGAACATATAACTAAAATAGTATTTAATGAAAAATATAAAGATATAAGTACTATGATATTAGATGAAGATATTGTTTTAACAGAATATAAAAATAAAGAAGAATACTCTAAACCTAATCCAAGTGTAAATGTTTATATAGCTTTGTTTACAACAGCACATGCTAGATTAAAATTATACGAACTATTGGATATTCTACAAGAAAGAGTTTTATACATGGATACAGATTCTTGTATTTATAATGATGATGGTTCTGAAGCTTGTAAAAAGATAGAAAGTATGATGGGAAATAAATTAGGAGATTTAACAGATGAAATTGTTTCAAAACATAACGCTAATCATAAAAAACAATTTATATCTGCTGGTCCAAAAGATTATTCTATGAAACTAGATACAGAAAAACTAGTTAGCTGTTGTAAAGGTTTTAGATTAAATGCTGAAGTTGAAAAAAAGATTACATTAGATAAAAAAATAAAAATAGTTACTGATGAAAATGAAAAATATGAAACTGTTAAATATAATAATATAAAAATAGGAAAAGATCATCAACTTAAAACAGTTAAACAAGTTAAAGCTTATGATTATATGTTTGATAAAAGAATGGTATATTGTGAAAATGAAAATCTAATTAGAAGTTTTCCTTATGGATATTAAATAAGAAATTAAAAAATATATAATTTAAATTTTTATTTTAAAAAATAAAAGACTAAAAAATGATTGAAGCTTATACTGAGAAAGATGATCCTGACGCTAAAGTTATATTAGGAAGAATAATGTTATCAGATTATCAGATATGTTGTTTAAGAGATGATGGAGAATGTCCTTTGACTCCAAAACAAATGGAAGTAATGGAAAAGTTTGATGGTAAAAAGTTATCTAAGTTTCCTCCTGGTTGGGATGCTTTTATTAGACCAGATAAAGTTTATGAATATGTTTTTGAAAAACCATGTCCTGAAATTTCTTTTTAAGAATTTTTTATTTAATTTTATTATTTCTCTATACCCCTAAAAACAGAAAAAGTACAGGAATAGTACATACTTTTTTTTTTGTAATTTTGCTGTTTTTACCAGGAAAAGTACAGAAATTAGGGACTCTAATTTTTATCAATTTTTTCTTATTTTTCCAATTTTTCATACAAACGTAAATTGTATTTATTTTTTATTTTAATTTCCAAACAATAAAACCAGTTAATACCATACCACCAACAACAAATGCAATCTCTCTATTTTTCTGGTCTTCTGATGGAGTATAAAAATCACTTAATGTAGGTTTAGGTGATAATGAAGTTAATTTTTTATTCGTGACACGATAGTATAGTTTCATTGTCTGGTCAACATCATCAAAAGTCTGAACCGCATGATGTTCCTTTTGTAATTGTTCATTTATAAAATCTAATCTTTGTATTCTTTTTTTATTCCATTCTGCTTGTGCTTTTTCTAATTTTTCTATAGCTTTATCATGTCTTATTTTCTCTTCATTTGCATTACTACCCATATGTGAAAATAAATAATTACTCCCTGAAAATGCAAAAGCATTTGTTATTGCCCCACCAAGCATCATTGTTAAAGCACTTGCCATTTTATAAAAACAAAAATTACTTCATAATATCAGCAGGTATAATACCTTGCTTAATCAACATATCTTTTGTTGCCATTGCAAGTAATATATCAATGGATAACATTACAACATCATTCATGTTAAAATCCACTTTTGGTGCTGGCCTCCTTAATACCTTTTTACCTATTTCTGCATATCCAACTGTTAACAATGTTTCCAATCCAGCATGATATAACATATTTGCTATTTGTTTTCCGTCTTTTTGAGTTGTCATTTTAATGTACTAAATTTAATTAAATTCAAAAGGATCAATTTCTTTCTTTTGTTTTTCTGGTTTTGTTATTTCTTTAATCATTCTTTCTGGTTTCTTACTTTGGTTGTAAAAAAACAATCCCAATCCAACAATACTTATAGAAAAAAGTACAAATTTATAATCAACTAGGGAACTGGAGTGTTTCTCAACCGAAGGAATATGTTCGTTTGATTCATAATCTGTTTCTGTATCAGAATCTTTTGTTATTTGTTTGATTTTTGAATTTTCTTTTTTTAATTTTTCCACTTCTTTTTTTCTCAATTCTGCATTTCTTATTCTTACTTCTGCACCTTTTTTACCAGCAGCTACTCTTTTTGGGTCTTTTGGTTTGGGTTTTTTAAATACTTCTTTTTTTTCTTCTTTGTTTTCTTTTTGTTCAGGATTTTCATTCATCATTTTTTATGTCATTTTTTTCATCTTTTTTTTGGAAATCGAGCGAAGCGAGTGGTTCGATATGTCTTGCTGTTGTTAATATTGCAGTAAAAGGAGCAAGATACATTCCATATCTATAGTACAGTTCACAACATGTATTAGTTAAAGCATTATTGATAAAAGGATCTTCCTCTAAGTCTTGTATTAAAATTGGTGGATTAACAACTTTGAAAAACTTTGATACACCCATGACATATAAATTTATAAAAGAGTTTCCTAATGTCTTGGTCATACTAGCTCCCAATCTTGCTTCATATTTGCAGTATAGTTTGTTTATTTGTTCTGTTGTCATTTTATCAATATCTGACAGTTGTAATTCTTTACCCAGATATTGTTTACTACTCCCACCAGCAACAACAGCTGATAATCTTTCGCGTTTTTTTTCTTGAAGGGAACCGTTCACTTCGCTCGCTTCATCATCAATATTTATGTTTTCCACAATTTGTTCGCTTAATAATTCTTCAGCATTCATTTTATACGTTTCAAAAAACGGATATAATTTATTTTTAACTTTAAAAAAATTAAATACAACATATCCAACCAATGATAAGACTGCAGTGTTTGTTGCAATTGTTAGTATTTTCAACAGCATTGCTTTTTTTATTGCTTATTTTTGGTTAAATTACTTAAGCATTACTTATTTTGGTTAAATTACTTAAGAATTGCTTATTTTTGGTTAAATTACTTAAGAATTACTTAAGCATTACTTAAGCATTACTTAAGCATTACTTGAGAATTGCTAAAACAATCAATTAAGTAACCAATAATCAGTAGGTTGATCTGTCTTTAATATTAATTTACGATGTTTCTTTTTTTTAAGTTCTTCCTTTATTCTTTGTCTTTCTTCCAAAGTAGGAATAACATCATTTTCTCTTAGACAATTATCAAAACTATCTCTATCTTTTGTGTAGAACATGCATAACCATTTTGTTTGTTCTCTTAAATCTTTTAAAACAGAGTTGTATCTCTGTGAAATGACCCACACTGATTGTTCCGCATGTCTTCCTGAAAATGCAAGCTCGGACAGCATATCTTTTTTCTTTGTTAGTTCTTTTGTTGCACTGCAGTCATCAATGATATATAATGTTGGATGACCAGCATATTTTTTAAAGAACATTCTTAGTAGTTCTTGTAGCTTCTCTTCTTCATAAAGGGAACCGTTCGCTTCTCTCACTTCAACAATAGGATTAACAATTATTAGATTTTTTGTTTTTGGTTTTCTAACATCATCAATCCATTCACGATTTTTGTATGCTTTGTTCCATTGGATGGTTGGACAAAGTATGACTATATATTTGAACACTTCACTATATTCTTTTTCTAATAAATCAAGAACAAACTCTGTTTTTCCACATCCTGTTTGTCCACATATAATAGCACAATGGGATATTTTGGTAATTCATAAAGGGAATCGTTCGCTTCCATTTTTTAAGGGGAACAGTTCGCTTCCATTTTTTAAGGATAACCGGAGTGTATCTCGCTCCGCTCGCTTGCTTTTCTTTCATTTTTTAAAGTAAAAATTGATTTTTTTTTTTCTCTTAAATCCCACAGAATTTTTTCTCTGCCTGTTCTCCCGGTTTTTTTTTGGGGAGTAAGAAAATTTGGTGTTTTTGGGGTGTTTTTTTTGCTTTTTTTTTTAATGAAAATTTAGGGCTCTTAAACTTGAAATAAGGGTAATTTTTTTGGGGGTCAAATTTTTTTTTTTTGGAGGGGGGTGCTGGAGTCGTTCAAGTACTATACTACTCCCCTTAGGGGAAAAAATGAGTTTTATAAAAAACCCCAGGATTAAGGTTTTGGTGTGCTCTTTACAAAAAATTTTTTTTATTTTTTTTATGGGGGGTATAAATACAAAGTGTGTTTTTTTTCTTCTTAATTTTGAAGTTAAAAATCACACAAAAATGTTGGTAAAATTTTTATTTTGGATGTAAAAAGGGTTTTTTTTCTTTAAAATGGGGGGGTCAAAAATTAAAGATAATTTTTTTTTTTGTGGGGGGGGGGGGGCTAAAGGAGTGGTATATTGTGTGTTGACATTGCAAAATTATTATTAGATCATCAAGCTGATCCTAATTTGAAGGGCTGGTTGGAAACGGCCAGTCCAACACCTTTGCATGTAGCTGTAGATAACTGTAACATTGATTTAGTAAATTTACTTTTAGAAAGTCATGCTGATGCAAATGTTGAAAGAAATTATATTGGAACGGAAAGACCTTTGCATTTAGCAATAAAACGGAATAACGATAGTATTGTTAAAGCATTGCTAGAACACAAAGCCGATAGCAATCTTTATGATCAATGGAATAGAACACCCTTATATGAAACTGTCAGTCAGGGAAATTCTAAATTGACTATGTTACTATTAAATCATGGTGCTGATCCTAACATTGTTGAAAAAGATAATAACAATACACCTCTTCATTTAGCTTTTGAAAAGGGTAATAATGAAATGATACAAATATTGATAGATTATAAAGCAGATCTTAACATCAAAAATGTGCTTGGCGAAATACCTTTGTTTCAAGCAGTTGAGAAAAATCATTATGATATTGTTAGAATATTATTAGAAAATAATTGTGATCCTAACATCTGTAATAAAAACAAAGAATCTCCCGTCCTTATTGCTTCTAGCAAAGGTTGTTTTGATATAGTTAGCTTACTGTTAGAAAATAAATGTGATCCTGACATCTGTAACGATCACAATGTATCCCCTTTATTTGCTGCGTCTGAAAATGGACATATTGGTATTGTAAGATTATTATTAGAGCATAACTGTGATCCTAATATCTGTAATGATAAGAATATCTCTCCTTTACTGGCTGCATCTGCAAATGGACATATTGAGATTCTTCGATTGTTATTAGAAAATAATTGTGATCCTAACATCTGTAATAAAAACAAGGAATCTCCCGTCCTTATTGCTTCTGGCAAAGGTTTTTATGATATAGTTAGTTTCCTGTTAGAAAATAAATGTGATCCTGACATCTGTAACGATCACAATGTATCCCCTTTATTTGCTGCGTCTGAAAATGGACATATTGGTATTGTAAGATTATTATTAGAGCATAGCTGTGATCCTGATACATGTAAAAGTAACAATAAACCACCTGTACTTACTGCATCTTCTGATGAACAAGCTGATATAGTTAGATTATTGTTAGAACATAAATGTGATCCGAACATCTGCATGATTTGTAGTGATACTAATATATCACCTGTATTTGCTGCATCTAAAAATGGACATATTGATATTGTAAGATTATTGCTACAACATAACTGTGATCCTTACATGTGCATGATCTGTAGTTCTCTAAAAATATCAGTTTTATTTGCTGCTACAGCATACGGACGTATCGATATTGTTAAATTATTTTTCGAACGTGAAAGAGATACTAACATCTGCAATGTTAAGAATATATCTCCTTTATTTCCTGTATCGGAGAACGACCATACTAATATCTTACGATTTTTGTTAAAACTCAACAATAAATCGGCTGTATTTCTTGATTCTACGAAGAAACATGCTAATAATTTTTTATTGTTTTTAGAACGCAACTGTGTTATAAATATTTGCAATACTAGAAGTGAATCAGCTTTGTTTATCGCTGCTAATAAGGGGCATACTGAAATAGTGAAATTATTATTAGAACACAAATGTGATCCTAATATTTGTAATGATGAAAAAGAATCACCTTTATTTATTGCTTCTAGGATGGGTCATACTGATATTGTTACACTATTGTTAGAACACAAATGTGATCCTAATATTTGTACTAAAAGAAAAGAATCACCTTTATTTATTGCTTCTAAGAAGGGTTATGCTATTATTGTGAAACTATTGTTAGAACACAATTGTGATCCTAATATTTATAATAATATAAAAGAATCACCTTTATTTATTGCTTCTATGATGGGTCATACTGATATTGTTACACTATTGCTAGAACACAAATGTGACCCTTATATTTGTACTAAAAGAAAAGAATCACCTTTATTTATTGCTTCTATGATGGGTCATACTGATATTGTTACACTATTGTTAGAACACAAATGTGATCCTAATATTTGTAATGATGAAAAAGAATCACCTTTATTCATTGTTTCTAAGAAGGGTTATAATGATATTGTTACACTATTGTTAGAACACAAATGTGATCCTAATATTTGTACTGAAAGAATAGAATCACCTTTATTCATTGCTTCTAGTATGGGTCATACTGATATAGTTACACTATTGTTAGAACACAAATGTGATCCTAATATTTGTAATAATATGAAACAATCACCTTTATTTATTGCTTCTAAGAAGGGTTATACTGATATTGTTACACTATTGTTAGAACACAAATGTGATCCTAATATTTGTAATCATGATAAAGTATCACCTTTATTTATTGCTTCTTGATGGGTCATACTGATATTGTTAATCTATTGTTAGAACACAAATGTGACCCTAATATTTGTAATGATGAAATAGAATCACCTTTATTCATTGCTTCTGAGAACGGTCATACTGATATTGTGAAACTATGTTAGAACACAAATGTGATCCTAATATTTGCAATAATGAAAAAGAATCCCCTTTATATATTGCTTCTGAGAACGGTCATACTGATATTGTGAAACTATTGTTAGAACACAAATGTGATCCTAATATTTGTAATGATAAAAACGAATCGCTTTTATCCATAGCTTCAGTGTATGGTGAAACAGAGATTGTGAAACTATTGTTAGAACACAAATGTGATCCTAATATTTGTAATATTGAAAAAGAATCACCTTTATTCATTGTTTCTAAGAAGGGTTATACTGATATTGTTACACTATTGTTAGAACACAAATCTGATCCTAATATATGTAATGATACAAAAACATCACCTTTATTTATTGCTTCTCAGGCGGGTCATGCTATTATTGTAACACTATTGTTAGAACACAAATGTGATCCTAATATTTGTACTGAAAGAATAGAATCACCTTTATTCATTGCTTCTAGTATGGGTCATACTGATATAGTTACACTATTGTTAGAACACAAATGTGATCCTAATATTTGTAATAATATGAAACAATCACCTTTATTTATTGCTTCTAAGAAGGGTTATACTGATATTGTTACACTATTGTTAGAACACAAATGTGATCCTAATATTTGTAATCATGATAAAGTATCACCTTTATTTATTGCTTCTTTGATGGGTCATACTGATATTGTTAATCTATTGTTAGAACACAAATGTGACCCTAATATTTGTAATGATGAAATAGAATCACCTTTATTCATTGCTTCTGAGAACGGTCATACTGATATTGTGAAACTATTGTTAGAACACAAATGTGATCCTAATATTTGCAATAATGAAAAAGAATCCCCTTTATATATTGCTTCTGAGAACGGTCATACTGATATTGTGAAACTATTGTTAGAACACAAATGTGATCCTAATATTTGTAATGATAAAAACGAATCGCTTTTATCCATAGCTTCAGTGTATGGTGAAACAGAGATTGTGAAACTATTGTTAGAACACAAATGTGATCCTAATATTTTATAAGAATCACTTTATTTATTGCTTCTAGAGGGTCATCTGATATTGTTACACTATTGTTAGAACACAAATGTGATCCTATATTGTATAAAAAAAAATCACCTTTATTTATTGCTTCTAAGAGGGTATGCTATTATTGTAAACTATTGTTAGAAACAAATTGTGATCCTAATATTTTAATAAAAAAGAATCACCTTTATTATTGCTTCTAGATGGGTCATACTGATATGTTACACTATTGTAGAACACAAATGTGACCTAATTTGCAAAAGAAAAGAATCCCTTTATTATTGCTTCTAGAGGTCATACTGATTTTAAATATTGTTAGAACACAAATGTGATCCTAATATTGTAATGATAAAAAATCACCTTTATTATTGTTTCTAGAGGGTTTATTATTGTACACTATTGTTAGAACACAAATGTGATCCTAATATTTGTACTGAAAGAATAGAATCACCTTTATTCATTGCTTCTAGTATGGTCATACTGATATAGTTACACTATTGTTAGAACACAAATGTGATCCTAAATTTGAATATGAAAAATCCCTTATTTATTGCTTCTGAAGGGTTATACTGATATTGTTAACTATTGTTAGAACACAAATGTGATCCTATATGTAATATAAAAGTATCACTTTATTATTGCTTCTGAGGTCTATTATTGTTAACTATTGTTAGAACACAATGTGACCTAATATTTTAATATAAAAAATCACTTTATTCATTGCTTCTAGAAGGTATACTGATATGTAACTATTGTTAGAACACAAATGTGATCCTAATATTTGAATATGAAAAGAATCCCTTTATTATTGTTCTAGAAGGTATACTGATATTGTAACTATTGTTAGAACACAAATGTGATCCTAATATTGTAATGATAAAAAGAACCTTTATCATGCTTCTTATGGTAACGATTTGAAACTATTGTTAGAACACAATTGATCCTAATATTTGTAATATGAAAGAATCACCTTTATTCATTGTTCTAAGAAGGGTTTACTGATATTGTTAACTATTGTTAGAACACAAATGATCCTAATATTGTAATGATAAAAAATCACCTTTATTATTGTTCTAGGGTATGATTTTACACTATTGTTAGAACACAAATGTGATCCTAATATTTGTACTGAAAGAATAGAATCACCTTTATTCATTGCTTCTAGTATGGTCATACTGATATAGTTACACTATTGTTAGAACACAAATGTGATCCTAATATTTGTAATAATATGAAACAATCACCTTTATTTATTGCTTCTAAGAAGGGTTATACTGATATTGTTACACTATTGTTAGAACACAAATGTGATCCTAATTTTGTAATCATGATAAAGTATCACCTTTATTTATTGCTTCTTTGATGGGTCATACTGATATTGTTAATCTATTGTTAGAACACAAATGTGACCCTAATATTTGTAATGATGAAATAGAATCACCTTTATTCATTGCTTCTGAGAACGGTCATACTGATATTGTGAAACTATTGTTAGAACACAAATGTGATCCTAATATTTGCAATAATGAAAAAGAATCCCCTTTATATATTGCTTCTGAGAACGGTCATACTGATATTGTGAAACTATTGTTAGAACACAAATGTGATCCTAATATTTGTAATGATAAAAAACGAATCGCTTTTATCCATAGCTTCAGTGTATGGTGAAACAGAGATTGTGAAACTATTGTTAGAACACAAATGTGATCCTAATATTTGTAATATTGAAAAAGAATCACCTTTATTTATTGCTTCTGAGAAGGGTCATGCTGATATTGTAACACTATTGTTAGAACACAAATGTGATCCTAATATATGTAATGATACAAAAACATCACCTTTATTTATTGCTTCTCAGGCGGGTCATGCTATTATTGTAACACTATTGTTAGAACACAAATGTGATCCTAATATTTGTACTGAAAGAATAGAATCACCTTTATTCATTGCTTCTAGTATGGGTCATACTGATATAGTTACACTATTGTTAGAACACAAATGTGATCCTACCATTTGCAATAATGAAAAAGAATCCCCTTTATATATTGCTTCTGAGAACGGTCATACTGATATTGTGAAACTATTGTTAGAACACAAATGTGATCCAAATATTAGTAATATTAGAAAATAATCACCTTTATTCATTGCTTCTAAGAAGGGTTATGCTATTATTGTTACACTATTGTTAGAACACAATTGTGATCCTAATATTTATAATAATATAAATAATCACCTTTATTCATTGCTTCTAAGAAGGGTTATACTGATATTGTTACACTATTGTTAGAACACAAATGTGATCCTAATATTTGTAATGATGAAAAAGAATCACCTTTATTCATTGTTTCTAAGAAGGGTTATACTGATATTGTTACACTATTGTTAGAACACAAATGTGATCCTAATATTTGTAATGATGAAAAAGAATCACCTTTATGCATTGCTTCTAAGAAGGGTTATACTGATATTGTTACACTATTGTTAGAACACAAATGTGATCCTAATATTTGTAATGATGAAAAAGAATCACCTTTATTTATTGCTTCTAAGAAGGGTTATACTGATATTGTTACACTATTGTTAGAACACAAATGTGATCCTAATATTTGTAATATGTCAAAAAAATCACCTTTATTCATTGCTTCTACGAAGGGTTATGCTATTATTGTTACACTATTGTTAGAACACAAATGTGACCCTATTATTTGTGATAGTGGCAGACATTCACCTTTATTTATTGCTTCTGAAAAAGGTCATGCTGATATTGTTAAAAACTATTATTAGAACACAAATGTGACCCTCATATTTGTAATGATGCAACAGAATCACCTATATTTATTGCTTCTAGGAAGGGTCATGCTGATATTGTTACACTATTATTAGAGCATAAATGTGACCCTAATATTTGTACTTCTAGAACAGAATCACCTTTCTAAATTATAACTCGTGTCTCTTTTGTCAAATGTAACGTTTCGGTTGACCGACTATTAACGATAAAGCAGGCCCATTAAAGTCGTAAAAACTTTACATTTTACACAACTTAATAAAAAGTGTTGAAAAAAGAATATTCCCAATGTGACAAATAGACACAAAGGAGGTAAATATTAGCAACTATAACTAAAAATAAGGAGACGTCAAAAGATTGCTAACGAGACATATACATGTACCCATAGAATTCAGAACAAATATTTGATCAATTACATGTCACCGCATGGCCTTAAACATTACACAATTGCATACTGTAAGTAAGCGTAAAAGATCAGATTCATAAATGTTGTCAACATCTATTGTTCCGTTCTGATTTGAAATAAAAAAAAGTTAAATACCGAAAATGAAATATTTAAAGACAATGGTAGAATATCTTATTTATGATACCTAAGCACCTAAAAGATATAATACAATGGGTTAATAGTACTTTGGAATATCAAACAAGTGAGGGTCATAAGGCTCTTATTTGGCCCTAAAATTACTGCAAATTTAAAAGATATCATACATTTTCTTAAATGTGTTTAAACTAAACTAAGGTACAAGGTATTCAGAAAATTAAACCAAATTTCTTATTTAACTAGTTATCGTGACAACAAACCATGACAATCTTTGCATATTTTGAAAAAAAAAATCCTGATTTAGAAAGTTGTTCATCAAAACTTAAGTCCAATCTAGATTGGAAAAGAATATTCTCATCATAAACAACAACTATATATACGGTGAGAAAACGTCATTTATTATTATAAAGATTCTCTTAAATTATGTTTTTGCTGTCCATGATGTTTCCGCCGCGATATAGCCTTTTTGTGCTAATGCGGCGTAAAGCAACCAACAATCAATCAATCAATCCACAATGGAAATTGCGAGGGGAACTCCATAAACTCTGTGTATTTTATATTTTTGTAAAACTGTACAGAAGGTGACGTTATTGTGACATAATCAGGTAAAATCCTTATGTTTTTATATATATGTCTAACCTTTATGCATTTTCCAAACATTATGTGCCAATTTTTAATAGTTGTCAAACATTTAATTTTTTGGCCATAACCGGGCCTTAATGCCCCTATGGGGGCAATACGTAGCTTTCTGTCCTTTTTCTATTGATGTGTGTACATGAACTTGTATTTTTTTAGACCATTTTTTTTCATAAATATGTATGATTATTTACGGTAAAATGTGACTGTAACATGTGTAAAGATGGAATAAAATTACGATTGCTGTGCTTTGAAATTGTATACAATTTTTACATTTTCTTTTCATTATTAGTGTAAATCAAATGATTCAATGTTCATACTATTACCAAAAATAAAAATAAAAATAGATGTTATAGCTTGTTTTATTGTCCAATAACAACAAAAAGATACCAGAAAAGGGCCATCGAACAAACGAATACAGCGACCAAAAAAAAGACAGAATTACATCAATTATTGCAAAGTATTTCATAGAAAATTCAAGTTTGAACAACACAGACTTACCAAAATCAGAGAGCGATTGCAGGAGCCCGGGTTAATGACATTCCAGCACTACATCTATCCTCTTGCTGATAAAAAAAAAATGAATATAAAAAGTAAAATCACAAAAATACTGAACTCGTAGGAAAATCAAATCGGAAAGTCCCTAATCATTGCGAAATCAAATGACAAAACACACAAACAAGAGGCTCTCAAGAGCCTGAATCGCTCACCTGAATTTTTTTGGTTTAATCTCTCATCAATGATTATTTTGGCTTTTCAATTTATTTAAATGTTCTTTGAATCGTCCTATTTTCTTCAAAAGCAAAAAAAAAATCATTTTCTCCTATGTTCTATTTTAGCCATAGGAGCTATGTTTCTTGACATACAAGGAAATGAAATATAAAATTTATACTAGATACTCTGAAACTCTGAAACTCATTTAGCCTAAGTTTGGCTGAAATTGATACAGCAGTTTCATAAGAGAAGATTTTTTAAAGTAAGTCAACATGGTGAACAAATTGTGAAAAAAGTCTTTAAAGGGCAATAACTCCTAAAGAGGTCAATTGACAATTTTGGTCAAATTGACTTATTTGTAGATCTTACTTTGCTGATCATATTTGCTGTTTACAGTTTATCTTTATCTATAATAATATTCAAGATAATGACCAAAAACTGCAAAATTTCCTTAAAATTACCAATTAAGTGGCAGCAACCCAACAATGGTTTGTTTGATTCATCTGAAAATTTCAGGGCTGATAGATCTTGACCTAATGAACATTTTTACTCCATGTCAGATTTGCTCTAAATGCTTTCGTTTTTGAGATATAAGCCAAAAACTGCATTTGACCCCTATGTTCTATTTTAAGTAACGGCGGCCATGTTTTTTGACGGATCAAAAATCAAAGCACACACTTTGTGCAGGATAATCTAAGGAACAATCATGCTAAGTTTTAACCAAATCCATTCAGTAGTTTCAGAGGAGAAGATTTTTTAAAGTTAGCAAATATGATGAACAAATTGTGAAAAATTGTCATTAAAGGACAATAACCCCTTAAGGGGTCAATTGACAATTTTGGTCATATTAACTTATTTGTAGATCTTACTTTGCTGATCTTTTTTGCTGTTTACAGTTTATCTTTATCTATAATAATATTCAAGATAATGACCAAAAACTGCAAAATTTCCTTAAAATTACCAATTAAGTGGCAGCAACCCAACAATGGTTTGTTTGATTCATCTGAAAATTTCAGGGCTGATAGATCTTGACCTAATGAACATTTTTACTCCATGTCAGATTTGCTCTAAATGCTTTCGTTTTTGAGATATAAGCCAAAAACTGCATTTGACCCCTATGTTCTATTTTAAGTAACGGCGGCCATGTTTTTTGACGGATCAAAAATCGAAGCGCACATTTTGTGCAGGATATACTAAGGAACAATCATGATAAGTTTCATTCAAATCCATTCAGTAGTTTCAGAGAAGAAGATGTTTGAAAAATTGTTAACGACGATAGACGACGACGACGACGACGACGACGTCGACGACGACGGACGCCAAGTGATGAGAAAAGCTCACATGGCCTTTTAGGCCAGGTGAGCTAAAAACGAATGGACAACAACTGTCATATTCCTGACATGGTACAGGCATTTTCAAATGTAGAAAACTGTGGATTAAACCTGGTTTTATAGCGCTGAACCTTTCACTTTGTACGACAGTGTCATCAAATTCCGTTATATTTACAATGAAGCGTAAATTAAACAGACATAATAAATGAAATAGTCAAAATATGGGTACAGCAGTCATCGTCGTGTTTCAATTTTAAAAGAAACCATTTAGACAGAACACAAAAACATCTATCAAATTACAAGTACATTCATTACTGTGTCTGACATATGGGTACAGCAGTCATCATCATGTTACAATTTTAGATAAACAATTTAAATGGAACACAAAAGCATCTATCAAATTAAAAACACTGTGTCTGACGTCAGAAAATGTATACGTCACATATTTTTGTCGTTTAATGTTTATACAAACAATTTTAAATTTTCACATAGGCAATGTTAGCATACAGGGTTAAAACTACAAAAGTATGTAAGAATTAATTTAAGAAATAGTCCGAGATTTAAAATAGTCCAAAATTTCTATAGAATTTATAACAATCCACAAATGGTTCATTCCACTGCGTGATTGAATAATTTTTACGTTTGTGGTTCAACGTTTTTTTTACCAATTTATAATAGAAATATAACATAATGACATTTTATAGAGCAACTGACAGGGTCTTTTAAAGTACAGATTCACATTATAAAAACCAAAGAAACACAAAAAGTTACATTTACAAAACACACCAGCAAAAATGAATGATAATACAAACACATTGACGGATGTATAAATACCGAGCCACGTAAAATGTATATCATAAAAAAACATTCCAACAGTAAAAGTAATATTAATAAAAGAACAAAGACAAATGAAAGAACAATAGAACACCTTTTAAGATGATAAACAACGTCAGTACGCAGAATCTGTACATCAAGACCATCATGTATTATTTGTGAAGTTGATACGCAATATTCATCAACAAGGTCTTAGTACCTTCCGATACACTTTTTTAGAAAAAGGACGAGACGTTCTTTGACATGCCCCTGATTCATCAACTTTCTGCTCAGACACTGATGTCGTTTTACAAAGTCTGAGTAGGAACTGCAAGCTCTTGAATATCGAAAAAGTTGGGAAATGTATATTCCGTATGCAGGTAAAGTTGGTGTATTGCTACTAAGGTGGGAGAAATTTATAATTTCAAAATTAAAATCGTCTCTTTTGTCATAGATTCTAGTACAGAGATGACTGTGTAAGTCAAATTCGAGAAATAAGTATAAAAATGAGATAGTTTAGTTTGAACAATATTTTTTTTCAAAAGTGCAAAAAAAAAAACACAATTATACAATAGAAAAAAATAGGGATTTTTCTTTGGTCTTTCGGAATTATTGTTCTTTAAGCGCCACTGGTCTTTTAAAACTCGTATCTGGCGTACACTGGTTTAACACTAATATATACATATGATGAGTTCATTTACAATTTTTGTGTATTTTAAAAAATTCTAACCTTCAAACTCAATAAACCATATATATATATATATATATCTAGTTTCCTTTTGATACTACTGTCATAATAAAAAAAAAAGAAACGAGATGCTAGAAAGATAGATATCCGAAAAAAGCCATTGTTTTACATAAATAAACTCTTTTACATGTAAAAGACAATATTTAGGTATGCACCGTTGAGCCCAAGTGCACTGCTAAAATATGAATTAAAATTTTCATAAAATAAAAGTGTCATATAAACCTATCTGCATGCATAAAGTGAAGACTACATCTACTTTATTTCATTTTATTAGTTCATCATGATTTTGAAATGATTATTCAATTTAAGAGAATATCTGTAAACCCTTATGATACATCGTTTATTGTAAACCAACTTATTTTCGAGAGCGATTTATTTTCGCGAAATTCGCGAGGAAAAAAATATCGCGAATATAAATCGTTGTGAGATGTTAAACTTTTTTTTCTTACTTAACTGCATCTAGTTAATTTGAGATATGGAATCGTTGCAAAATAGGCTATAAAATGCTACATGCGAAAAAAAATTATCCTCGGAAAAAAGTTGGTTTACAGTATTGAAGACGCTACAAGGAACTTAATTGATTTAGTTAACTTACGTTTTACACATTGGATTTTACAGAATGCGTTATAGTTATCTCCCGTTGATCAGTTGCTCGTTATTTTGATTTGATATAAAATGATACAAGTTAAGTTCATTTCACATAATTAAATTGGTTAGATAACTCTTAAAAGTTTATTTCTTAGATCTTTACCTCTTTTTCCATCGAGATCAATTAATGTAAACTAATAATAAGTAATATTATTTGTTAAAGAAAAATCGCTGCGCTCAAACAAAAAGATGACAGAGGACAAAATGCATAGCATTTATTCCCAGACACGTTAGACGAATAAATTATACTGACCGTTAGACCAAAGATGACTGAGGATTTAAAATATGGTCACATTTGTCCTTTTATCCGAATGAAAAACATTGCCAAAATGTGGCGTTCATTTGGTTTCACAGCCGGGTTCGATCAGAATTGGGTCGTTCAATCAAACTCCTCATATAAAGATATTACGATGCCCTCTTTCCATTTGGTACCTATATAACAACTCAGTAAAATTTGTTTTGTTCTTTTCTAAAAAAAGCCTTAGTGTCATACGGCAGAGAAACATTTTCCGGACTTTTTTGTGGAACTTCTTTATTACAGGAACACCTAATGTATTTATCAATCTTTTCTCCTTGCCTGCACATGCATAAAATATATGCAACTGAACGATAAGCAAACAACATGCAATAGGTTGATAGGATTTTTTCTGAGACAAGATCCAGTGGTTGTGGTGGAGTTTTTCCTTCTAAAACACACCAAGAGCAGTGGTAAAATCTACGGAAGCGTATTAGCGCCACACAACTTTTTTTAATATTTCTGTTTATAACGTAAACATTTGTGACATAACTCAATTTGCAAAGTAACGCAAACCTTTGCGTTAAACGCAATCATTTGCGATAGAACGCAAACCTTTGCAAAATAACGCAAACATTTGTTTTATCTTATATCTTATTTTAGATTCAAAGGAATTTTTTGTACAAAATTGTATGCTGACTTTGTGGCTCATTAATGTTAACCGACTTTTGACGGATCTATTACCATTGGGCAAGGAATTATAAAATATTGTTACTTGTCTGGTGTTGGGTTTGTTTTTTGTTTTTTTGTTATTCTTGCCTACTACTGACCTGATAGTGTGGTACATTAGTGTTATTGATGACTTTTACTTGATTTGGCTAGTGTTTCCATGATGAGTAAGAAATACACACCTGAAGAACTAAAATATTACCCGTATACATGTATCTTGATGAAAAGGACATGTTGGGTTAGTGTTTCGTTTCTGTTAACTTTTTACGATAAGGCTGCACACATAGTCATTAAAGTCGAAACAAAACCGTTAGTTTTACTACATGAGGGTACGATATTGTCGCTTATGTGTTTGGTGTGACAAAAAAAAAAGATGTCGTTTGATTCCCAGAGAGACACCATTACACAAGTGTCCGAATGATGTGCATGCTAGGACTTACAATTAAAAAATGAGGACAGGTCAGATGATTGCAAATAAGACAAGTATCCATAGAATAAAAAACAAATATCTGATCAATTACATGTCACCGTATGGCCCTCTAGCATGAGCGAATTTCAAACTGTAAAGTAAACCGTAAAATGCAGCGATATGAATAAAATTATAAACAAAAGAAAAACTATTTGCCTGATTAATTTTTATACAGCAATTAGTAAAAATCAGTATTTCAGAAGTTTGCAATAATAGATAAAATTGACCAACAGCTACCATTTCGTTAAGCTTCAAATAACTTTAAAAAAATTGAATATGATTATTTGCCTTGTTCAAAGGTGTTCGAAAAAAGTTAAGACAGAGCAACAAGAACCCCACTAAAACCTGTGATATGAGGTGCACCGGAAGGGTTAGCAGAGCCTGTTGCGCTAGAGGCACCCGTGTCATCATCTTATAGTTCCTTCTTATTTGAAATAAGTTTAATGACCAAAATTAAATATTTAAGACGCTGTTAGAACATTTAATTATTGGTACCTACACATCTGTATTATATAATGCAATGACAATAGACTAGAATATCAAATTCATTTGGGGAGGATGGCAATTCAGTACTTAGCTTGTTATGCCTTTTTCGTTTGAGAAATTGAATGTAACTAAACTATAGTCATGATTACCTATAGACATATACTGTAGTAATGCAGAAAAAAAACGATTGTTGTGTTTTTAAACTATTGTGTACATTTTTACTTTTTTCTTACATTATTAGTGTAAAACAAATGATTACTATTATAACTGAATAAAGATAGATGATATAGCTAAGCCTTGTTTCATTGTTCAACAACAATTAATTCCAAGAAGATACCAAAAAAGGGCCATCGAACATCATATGTCTAATGAAACAAGACAATACAACCGCCTAAAAAAATAAAAAAGACGAAATTACATACAATTATTACAAAAATTTACAAAGAAAATTAAAGCATGAGAAACACAAACTTAACAAAAACCTAGAGTTATCTCAGGTACCCTTGAAATTAAGGAGTTCCTGCTTTACATGGGGCAACTATCATGTAACTAATGAAATTGAAAAATATAAATGTGACATGATTGCCAATAAGAAAACTCTCCACAAGAGACCAAAATGACAAAGAAGTAAACAAATATTGGTCACCGTACGGCCTTCAACAATGAAAATAGCCAATACCGCATAGTCAGATATAAAATGTGCCGAAATGACAATGTAAAACAATTCAAACGATAAAAACAAACGGCCTTATTTATGTAAAAAACAATTACAAAAAAAATAACGAAAAACAAATACGTAACACATAAAAAAACGACTACCACTTATTTACAGTCTCATGACTTGGAACAGGCACATACATACCTAATGTGGCGGGGTTAAACATGTTAGCGGGATCCCAACCCTCTCCCTAACCTTGGACAGTTGTATAACAGTACAACATAAGAACGAACTATAAAAATCAGTTGAAAAGTGTTAACTCATCATACCACGTGACCGGGTACTTGTACGTCCCATCAACAAACAGACACTAGGTACAGATCTCTGAGTACTCCCAGTTAACTGAGAGGTAGTGCAAAGCCACTAACAACTAATGAAAAAAATCAAGCATCTAAGACTAAGACTTGGCGAATACGTCATAGAAAAACAAACCAACCACACATTTGGAGAAAATACCTCTTACGATGAATATATGTATGCATTAGTAATTGAAAAGAATTTGCAAAAGGAATGAATATACAGAAATATTATTTGTCACTATTATGGCCTGGATAAATTTACTTGAAAAACAAAACGGAAAAATAAGACAGAACAGTATAAAAACCACAATTTTGATTTCATATATTTTGGCGTACAAAACACTCTTTAAACACTGGTATATATAATGAGTTTATCTACAATTTTTGTCCATTTTCAAAAGTCCTAACTTTGCTAACACCTCATGAAACTTCATATATGTGACGACGTCTGACAAAATGGGCCAGTATGCGGTAACACGTAATTTTGACAATGACATGCACTGTTAACGTCGACGAGCGCCTGCAAAATATGTGTTCACTTCCTAAAATAATAATATTACTTCACTTATTATATCACATGTACAGCTTACCATGTGTGCGTATTTTGTGATTTTCCTTATATAATAAAGTCCGATATATTCAATTTCACACTGATTCCGTATTCTAGCCTGTTCTAATGTCTGTTTGATAAGGAAAGAAGATTTTAGACAGGTAAAGATGGAAAATAAGGACACTTGTAGTTGTTTTCTCTCACTTTTTCCACTGCTATAATCGATAAACGAATTCTAAAACATGTCATGGTAACTCAATATCTAGGGAAAGACCAAACGTTACTTACATATGTATTAGCAGACATATGTATAATTTAAAACTGAGATTATTTTTTTTTCTCCTCTTTAAACGCGCGTCTGGCGAATTAAATTGTAATCCTGGTACCTTTGATAACTATTAACACAACTGGGTCGAAGCCACTGCTGGTGGACGTTTCATCCCCAAAGGGTATCACCAGCCCAGTAGTCAACATTTCGGTGTTGACATGAATATCAATTATATGGAAGTTTTCATAAATTTCTTGTTATAAAACTTTTAACTTTTCGAAAAACTAAGGATGTTCTTATCCCAGGGAAAGATTACATTATCCGTATTTGGCACTTTTTTGGAATTTTGGGTCTTCAATGCTCTTCAACTTTGTACTTGTTTCAATGTATTATTTTAGTTGCAGTATAAAAACAATATTAGGTGAATGTCATAGAAATATAAATTTTTGTACTCGGCGCAAAACCAGGGTAGGGCTCTGTAGAACCTCGCCCTTCCCCAGTTTCTCAGTCTCATTCAAAAAAGCATATATTTTCCTGACATTGATCTAATATTGTATATTTATAAAGCTATTTTTAATTGTTTGATGTTAGAACAGCTTCTGTGAATCTTTTCCTTATGTGTCAATTAATATTGCTGAATTTGTAAATTGCATAAATAGACTTCTACAAAATTATCAAAAATAATGCAATGTCGGCTAAAACATTTAGAGGTAGTTTGAGCTCTAGAAGAGGTTTTTATCCCACAAATTATTATTAAATCGAATTATTAAAGCAAACAAATAAGAACGTTCAAAGTTGTGAATAAAATTACACAGACACTGTCAAAGATAAAATATCAACAACCAACTCCGTTATATTTCCTAAATGACAAAAAGCAGTCGGATACAGAAACGGACTACTGCTAACCCAACAATATCCAGAAACAATCTATGTCATTATGTACATAACCGTTTGCATTACTATTGCTATTTTATTAGTGTATAATTATCAGGAAAGTATAATTCAATTCAAAATGACATTGATATCCTTTTTGTAAACCTTAAGGGTATATCGTTCATCGTGGAAGACGGTGCAATAGGGGGTTGACAGAGATAAGGAACATGGGGAAGAGGGGTAGGAAGCGGGAGTTAGGTGAAGGGGAATTGCAGTCAGGGGTGTAGCGGGAGAGAGAGGCCGCTACTGGGTGAAGAGGGAGAGTAGTATAGGGATATTAGTGAGAGAGAAAAAATGACTGATTTCTGTCTTGGAGAGATGGAAGTGGGAGTGTCGAGAAGGAAGCGGGAATTAGTAACCCACTCGTCCAAAAAACTTCATTAGTTATATTAGTTTATTTACGTTTTGAACCTTTGAATTTTAAAGAAAGCGGATTGGCGAATGAGTTATAGTTATCTCCCTTTGTCTGTCTGCAGAATAATCATACGACTGTGATAGAAATATTACCCCCCGAATTTTGACTGAACTACAACTCTCCCTTTGTCCGGCTGCTCATTCTATGCCTCATGTTAAGATATTTCCAAGTGCTATGCTTGTTATAAATTACGAACTCTTATAACAAAACTTCGAGGGGTCCTTAGGTGGTTTGTTACAAAGCAGAGTAGTTTGACCCTATCTGATTAATCATTCCATGTGGCAGCTACAGATTTTAAGACAAAGAAGAAAAAAATTGAAAAAGATAAATAAATTTCTCTAATTCTTCGTCAATTTACCCCTTTCTACACCCATTGTATAAAAAAATTAATCAAATTAATTTAATCTCAGACCTTCATTGGTTAAAATCCGATTATGACGTCGAATTTTCTTGTTTTTCTCTGAATTTCCTATTGTGACGGCATGAAAAAAGGCGAACATGTCTGATGACGTTACATAGAAAGAACAAATCTTTTTGCAGATCAGTCGCAAAGAAGGAATAAGTTTTCCTGCGTATTGTTCGAAAATCATTAGAGAAACAGATTCCACCACCAAATCTCGTGTGATACGATACTTATCCACTCTCGGCAGTTAAATTTTAATATTTTTTTGAAATTTTAACTGTCTCGAGTGGATAAATATCATTTCACACTCGATGCAGTGGTAGAATCTATATATATAAATAGTATTGGCATACAAAATATTATTATAACCATTATGGAAATAGAGTCAACAAACAATTAATGTCGATATTTCAAGCTAGGTGTCCAGTGGCAAATATTTCATGCATGCTCTGGACGAGAATAAATAACAATAAATGCAATAAGTGGTCCTGTAATACGGACCTTCCACGACGAATATTGGGTTTTGATGTTTAGTCTGCCACATGGAATTGAGGATTAATCAGATAAGGTCAAACTACTTTGCTTTGTAACAAACCACCGAAGGACCCCTCAACGTTTTGTTATAAGAGTTCGTATCGATCAAAGAGCGTGGAAATCTCTGTTGTACTGTACACGAAGCATCAAAAGAGCAGCCATACAAATGGAGAGTTGTAGTTGTTCTGTCAAATTTCGTGGGGTAATATTTCTAAAACAGTTGTATGATTATTCTTCAGTCAGACAAAAGGATCTAACTAGAACTCATTCGCCAATCAGTTTTCTGTAAAATTAAAATAGAATATTTTATTTGCCAAATAATAAAACAATAACATATGCAATACACAGACAATAGATATGTAACATGTGTTATAAAAATAATAAAATAAATTAATATACTACAGGAAATACACTCAACAAAATAGTACCAATGTATTATTATTCAATAATTACATTAGATGTATTTTCATTATAATACGTTATTCTGATTGGCTAACTAGCAATCTTTTGATATCCCTTGTACAAATTATAATGATATACTTAAAAAGTTTATCAAGAAATATAATTGGACTAGACCATCAACTTATAAATTAGTACAATTGTTTTCTGTTGAAAACACTAAGGAACTCTGTAACTTAGGAAAGTACTTACTCTGTGCATTTAAGTGCAGGAATAATATTTAAGACCTATGTTTATTATATGTAGTCTGAAACTCACAAACTGTATAATATGTAACTGATATTTCTGACGTTTGTTATCTATGTGTATGTTAATGCTATACAACTTGTTAACTGTATATTTATGCATATTATACCGATAAACTGTATTGTTTAAGGTAAATAAAGAATAGATATTCCTTAATCAATTGCATTACACAATGCAACTTTTCATTCATGATGACACGAGGTCCCACAATAAAGTGCACAGTTAAATGAAATAAAAACTTGATAAAAGGCGTGTTGTCATGATCCTATAGGTAAAAATGTAATTATAAGTATTGAATGCCTTTTTTTGTAACTTTATAGGGTTGTAAAAGCGTTGACCGTGTGCACATTTTTAGTATGAAGCGCTCATACAAAATGTACTTCGGTCAACGCTTTTACACCCCGATAAATTTACAAAAAAGAGTATTCAATTCTTAAATGAATACTATGTTTACATTGACCCAAGGGTACAAAACTTGAATAAACTAATATGACCAATGAAGTTCTTTAAACGAGGAGTTTACTGATTCTCGCTTCCTCTCCCACTCTCATTTACATCCCTTTGTACTCCCAGACAGCAATCGGTCAATTTGTTCTCTCCTTAATATATTTAAATATTACTCCCCCACTTCACCCTGTAACGACCACTGTCTCCCGCTACACCTCTGAATGGCATTTCCCTTTACCTTACTCCCGTATGTATCTGCACGAATAAAACGAACACATAGCTGCTATAATTAACGTTATGTAGAACTAAATTGATTGTTACAATTCAAAACGAACTTATATTTTGATATTCCAAAGGAGGGACGAAA
The DNA here is from genome assembly GCA_019925275.1 of Mytilus edulis. NCBI lineage: Eukaryota > Metazoa > Mollusca > Bivalvia > Mytilida > Mytilidae > Mytilus > Mytilus edulis. The sequence goes on along the minus strand of CM034358.1, from coordinate 7,949,888 downwards.
GATACCAGAGGGACAGTCAAACTCATTAATCGAAAATAAACTGACAACGCCATAACTAAAAATGAAAAGGACAAACAGACAACCAATAGTACACATGACACAACGTAGAAAACTAAAAAATAAACAACACGAACCCCAACCTGGACCATATTTCGAAAGATTCCTACTCAAACAGTTTTGAACATATCCTTTCAAGTTGTACTATCAGAAATTGTAGGTTTACATTATTTATTTATCATTTTCAATTTGTTCCTTCTTTGTCTTATTTGTATTTATTGTATTAGATACAAATTGATGTATTCATCTTTATTTAAAAATGTGAAAACCACAGACTACAGTCATAATAATTACCGTAACATTGAGCAATAAGATTCTATCAATTAAGTTGTACTTCTGAAACTGTAGATAAATACCTATTATTAATAATTTATGCTGATTTGACCTTCCTGATTGACCAAGACTCTAATCAGTGTTTATCTGGTACATACAACAATACAAATATATTTACAATATGACAAATATTAGACCAAGTTAGTATTCTATTGTTAAAATTTATTGTTTTATGATCATAATATCTCCGTTCTTGATACACCTCGCCTTATGACGAATACTGCATTTATTTACAACGGGAATGTCCAAATTCATGTCTTTCACAGTTCTGACTTTACGAATTTTTCTTCAGGAATTATTTTTGGATAAAGTTACTTGAGAATACACTAGATTAAATATTTTGCATTCAAGACCAGGTAAATGTACGTCATGAATGAATACTGAATTGAAATAACTGAAGGTATTCTATTAACATTCTTTTATATATGATTGGTCCTTATTTGTCATTTACAATGAACTTCGTCAGAACCGTACAAGACATATGTTTTGTAATTTCCGATTCGGTTAATAATAGCAAAATTAGAAGAATAAATAGTAAGTGTCCACTAGTAATGAATGAGGTGAAAAAGAAATCTTGCAGTACATATATATATATATATATATATATACCCCCAATTGGGACATTAGCTGTACGGTGGTACATACCTAGATTAAGTGGACTTTTTAAAAACTCAATTTTTTGGGTGTGTGGACCAGATAGGCAATCCATATTTAGTATTTTTCGGTAAATTCATTGTAAGAATTGAATGTAAGAATTTTTTTTCTAAATAATTTTATTTTGGGAGAGATATGTTTCTGAATCCTTATTTGGTATTATCAAAAAGCCACTTTAACTTTGACCTGAATTTAGAAAGCCACTTTACTAGAATGCTTTACCGAACCTACAACTGGCACATAAAGTGGATTGTTGTCACGTGATCAGATAGGTACGATAGTAGATAAGGTGCACACAGATATACAGATTATGTGACGTCATTAAAAAATATTGGTAGATAAGGTGTACATCGTAGTTACAAAGCGAGTTAAAGTGGCTGTTATTCGAAATATATATATTATTGTGGAAATTCCAATACGTCACAAAGCAATATGGCGATTGTTTACATCAATGTTGACAATGAGTTGATGAAAAGGAAAATAGCTCTCGATAGTGAATAAACTGCATGCAAACGTAAGTTAATCTATATATATATCAGATATTTTATTTAGTATAAAAGAATGCAGTATTATTCGATTTTGTTTTATAAAGAATATCAATTGTGGTAAATATAAATAATGTGTGTTGCATGAATTTAATATTTGAAATTTCATTATTTTCACAACCATAAAAGAAATTTTGTTTATTTAAATATTGTGGAATCTAACATCTGAACAAGAATTTGTGTATTAATATTTATGTCACGTGATACGATAGACACGATAGTAGATAAGATGCACACAGATATACAGATTATGTGACGTCATTTAAATATATTGGTAGATAAGGTGTACATCGTAGTTACAAAGCGAGTTAAAGTGGCTGTGAATCGAACTATATATATATATTATTGTGGAAATTCCAATACGTCACAAAGCAATATGGCGATTGTTTACATCAATGTTGACAATGAGCAGACAATGAGATGATGTGTTGAAACACGAAAAGGAAAATATCTCTCGAATGTGAATAAACTGCATGCAAACGTAAGTTAATCTATATATCAGATATTTTATTTAGTATAAAAGAATGCAGTATTATTCGATTTTGTTTTATAAAGAATATCAATTGTGGTAAATATGAATAATGTGTGTTGCATGAATTTAATATTTGAAATTTCAATATTTTCACAACCATAAAAGAAATTGTGTTTATTTAAATATTGTGGAATCTAACATCTGAACAAGAATTTGTGTATTAATATTCATGTCACGTGATAAGATAGGCACGATAGTAGATAAGATGCGCACAGATATACAGATTATGTGACGTCATTTAAATATATTGGTAGATAAGGTGTACATCGTAGTTACAAAGCGAGTTAAAGTGGCTGTGAATCGAAATATATATATATATTATTGTGGAAATTCCAATACGTCACAAAGCAATATGGCGATTGTTTACATCAATGTTGACAATGAGTTGACAATGAGATGATGTGTTGAAACACGAAAAGGAAAATATCTCTCGAATGTGAATAAACTGCATGCAAACGTAAGTGAATCTATATTTCAGATATTTTATTCAGTATAAAAGAATGCAGTATAATTCGATTTTGTTTTGTAAAGAATATCAATTGTGGTAAATGTAAATAATGTGTGTTGCATGAGTTTAATATTTGAAACTTCAATATTTTCACAACCATATAAGAAATTGTGTTTATTTAAATATTATGGAATTATACATTTGAACAAGAATTTGTGTATTAATATTCATGTCACGTGATCACGATGGTAGATTAGGTCCACACAGATATACAGATTATGTGACGTTATTTATATATATTGGTAGATAAGGTGTACTTCGTAGTTACAAAGCGAGTTAAAGTGGCTGTTATTCGAAAATATATATATTATTGTGGAAATTCCAATACGTCACAAAGCAATATGGCGATTGTTTACATAATAATAATAAAATTCTTTATTTAACGAAGGTAACACATTTAACAATTACATGTTAATCTTCAAAAACTATCAATACAAATAAAAAACGTACAAAAATACATACAATATAAAATACATAATACAGTTAAATAAGCACATATGCATTCAGTAGAAGAAGAAAAAGAAATCATTAATTTCATGCATCTTTATTCTGTTCAGTTAGAAAATAGTTTGAACAGTTGGTCTTAAATGTATCTAAATTATCTATTTCTTTAATATTATTTGGTAAATTATTCCAGGTAATAAGACCAGAATATTTAAATGTTCTTTTTAAAAAATCAGAATTAGGTCTTGTTACATGAAGAAGTAACATGTTCACGTCCTTAATATATGCATATTTATTTGCCACCTGACTTTAAGAAGCCATCCTTTAACATATTTGGTCGGGTTCTTGTCTCTTTGACATATTCCCCATTTCCATTTTCAATTTTATCATCAACTAAAAAGTAAAACCAGACAAAGAAAATTTGCCTGTCTGGAATTGCAGGAACTTAATTTCACACAGTGGCAATTTTCACAAATAAATTTATATTCTCGCTCTATCATTTACCGAAATCGACGAAATACCTATTTGCTGTGACGATATTTGATATTATACAAACTATAGGCATGTAGAACAAAATCAGAAAAACTTTTCTAAAGCCCGAAGTTTTTTTATTGCTTTTATTTTTTTTTCTTCTAAAGTTTGACAATGGAATTTGATACACAAATCCGAACATTTGAGTTTAATAAAGCATATTACACATAGACTTTGTTCAAGAACGGGAGCCTGTCGTGAATTTAAAAGTGATGCAAAAGACGTCACACTTCTTCTGATGTCAATCGAAGTAAAACCGTTAAATATTTTAAACTAAACACTGGTGTTGTCACCATAACTAATTATGGTTTATTTCATACAACACAAACGATTTAAAATGGGCCGTAGCATTTTTGAGAAATAACATTAAGGCCAAAATATTGGCCATGTGGCACAGATCTTCTGAATACCATTAAAGTCAATGAGGCCATCAGTTTTTACAAATACTAATAAATTGCAATTAACACCAATTAAAAGACTGATCAAAATATAAAAAAAAACACAAATACAGTAAAAACATTCGACACTTGAGAGTGATAAATGAACGAAGCAGACATACTGTGGTGTCATCACACGAGCAATCATATACAGATACCATGCAGAATAGCGTGACGTTATCAATTGTTGTCAGGGTTGCCATGGCGCTGTTTGATAACGTTCGAAGCCGGGCCGATTCTTAGCAGTCAAAGGTAAAACGTTTTCCAATGCCATGGCAGTCAAAGGGTCAATACTCTATGATAAAACCACAAAAACGTAAAACGCTTCAAATTCTACAAACTGGCATGTAGACTCCTGCTGTCCTTTTGTAGCTAAGTACAAAAAATGTACAAGGAGAAGACATCATATCTAAGTTTTATTTATCCGGTTGGGAACAAACCCTCTATATGGTGTTTATACCTGATAGAGGGATAAAATTATTGCTGGTGCTGGAAAAATATAAAATATGTTATTTTTGTGAAGTCATGAAAGGCTATTTTATTTCTTGCCTTGATCCCTTTCTGCGACAGGAAAGTGTCACAGCAAAAATAAGCTTTTGGGTCGATCTGGCCCCACGTAGATCTGGCCTTGCGGTCATAAAACTTTCGAGTCAGTTTTTTGTACTCGTACTCGAAAATCAACCAATCAAAATGCTGGATTTCATGTTTCGAGTATGATTTTTGTGCTCCGAGCACTGAGCAAAGTTTATGACTTCAACCCCTGGCCCAAGTCGATCCGGCCCAACGTCGATCCACCCCATATGTAAAATCGATCCGGCCCCAATAAAAAATATATTTATCATGTTTATAAGAAATAAAAATAAAGATGTATATATTAATTGTAATTCATAAATGTTTATGATTTTTATTATAATGTCAATAAATGTAAAAGGTGTACGGTAAAAAAATAAAAAGACCTTTGAAAAATATCTATTTTAGATGAGTATAAAACAACTAGGTTGATTATGTTTTTATTTCAAGTTTTCTAGATTATTGGGTATATTCATATTATAACGTATATAAAAGAATTCAAACATCAACATTAATCAGCAGTAAGGCCCTGGGTTCGTTCTCCTTACTATTATCAAGGACGCATAATACTAAAATATTAAAATTATGGGTATTTAAGTTAAATAAACCTATTTAGATATTTAAATGGTATAAATTCTCGAAATTCACGAAAACACATGAAAATAATTAAAAGTTAATGGCTTGTTTTGGAGCATTAATAGGTCATAATAATAATTCTCACTGATTGTTGTTATAATTGCCTTTGATACATTAATAATTGGAATGATCCGAATGAAACAACTGGATAATTCGGGTTAATCTTAATCAAATTGGTTACGCTTCTGCGCATGTGCACCATTAGGAAATTTAATTGTGCATCCGAAAGTTTCAAAATAATGATATCATTTATTCATACAATCCATCTCGTGTTAAATTCAAGTATGTACGAGGAGAGTATGACTTCAAATCAATTATGCTTGAACATTCTGTATGTATGTTCCTGTCCCTAGTCAGGAGTCCGTCATTCAGTGGTTGTCCTTTGTTTATGTGTTACATATTTGTTTTTGATAGATTGGGCTGTTAGATCTCTCGTTTGAATTGTTTTACAATGTCATTTCGGGGCCTTTTATAGCTGACTATACGGTATGGGCTTTGCTAATTGTTGATGGCCATACTGTGCCCTATAGTTGTTAACTTCTGTGTTATTTGATCTCTTGTGGAGAGTAGTCTCATTGGCAATCATACCTTATCTTCTCTTTGACAGAAAATATTTTAACTTTCGTTTTAAAAAACACATGTCCAAAACTGGAATATGATTTGATTGCGTTAAAGATCTGAACACAGACAGAACAACTAACATGACTAAATCCATATATTTTTTTTCAAGTGTTCATATTTTTTTTTATTTAAGCGTTCATCCTGAGATTGCGGTACCTTTTTGGTCACTATTTATGTGTTGCGTCTAAATATGAATTGTAACACTTTATAGTGACTGAACAGGTTGATTTAACTTCCTCAAGAAACAGAAAAAGAAGACGAATTCAATGGAACAGCTCTAGACTGTTTAACATGCAAGCTGATTATAGATAGATCTATAAGGATAGTAAGGTAAGTTATCAATAGATTGAATAATAATGGGGATAACCATAAAATTGAGAATGGAAATGGGGAATGTGTCAAAGAGACAACAACCCGACCAAATAAAAAACAACAGCAGAAGGTCACCAACAGGTCTTCAATGTAGCGAGAAATTCCCGCACCCGGAGGC
>CM034358.1:7834190-7943430 GCA_019925275.1 Mytilus edulis | reverse complement strand
GTGTGATTACATAGCACAATAACTTTAAAGGGTGAACATTACTGTATAATATCTTGATTTGCTTAGATCGACATCACGGGTTATGATCAAAATTGGTTTAATTTAATTGTTCCAACAAATGTTTGCTGATACTCTTTCAAAACGGTCAAGATTAACATCACATACTGTATACTGTTGATTCATAATATATCATCTTTAACAAAACAAAACTGTATCAAAGAATCGTGAAAAGTATGTATGCACTGATGAGCACGATGTGACTTTGTATTTACGTTTTTAAACATTTATATTTCTACGAAAGAGTGGTTTAAGATACCAGAGGAACATTCAGCTTCATAGATCAATATTAAACTAACATCGCCATGGCTAAAAACATGTACAATAAAATTAACGGTGCCAATTTCCTTGCACCAGATGCGCATTTCGACAATACATGTCTCTTAAGTGATGCTCGTGGCTACTATTTGAAATCCAAAGCTTATATAAAAGATGAAGAGCGATAATCCAAAAGGTCCAAAAAGTATAGCCAAATTTGGATGTTATTCATTTATATTCATAAAATATGTTATTAAGTTATGTTTCTGATAGATGTTATACATTTTTTTTTATTCCTTTGTATTTCCAGAAAATTCTTGTCATTGATATTTCTAGAAAAGTTACACATTTTAATATATAAAAATATCATTCAATCATATACCTATTTAATCATATACCTACAAGGTTTGTTTTGTTTGTTTTCTAATATATGTTAATCCTTTATAATGTAGGAAATGTCATTCATTCTTATTTTAGGAAACGTCATTCCTTTATATTTCTATGTTTTTCATTCTTACTTTGAACTGAGATTCACAGTTAAGGAATTATATATAAAATTAAAAAGGGAAACTATATATGAATATATTAAAAAAAATTCATACATATGAGGCCTCTTTGTTACATTGTCTTTCAATTAATAATTGTACAGCCCCCAAGTGTCCTTTTGCTGCGGCCAACAATAACGCTGAAAATCCATTTATCTGAAAAAATACACAAACAACATAAAAACAACACTTTATAAATTGTATGTGTTAATTTCTTGGGTGTATTTAACTACATCAGTAGCACTCAAGGCCAAAAAAGGTGAAAATAACTACAACAGTTTTAAAACTACAGGACCCAACCCAAATCCGTATAAAGTGAAATTTTCATGAGGGAGTTGAACCCTTAGCGTCCGTTTTGAATTTATAAACGGACAATTAAGGAAAGGTTTAGTATAGATCACGTAAGTATAGAAGTATGGAAAAGAGGAACGAAAGATACCAGAGGGACAGTCAAACTCATAAATCGAAAATAAACTGACAAAGCCATGGCTACAAACAGACAAACAATAGTACACACGACACAACTAAAAAACTTAAGAATAAACAACACGAACTCCACCAAACACTAGGGGTGATCTCAGGTGCTCTGGAAGGGTAAGCAGATCCTGCTCCAGATTTGGTACCTGTCGTGTTGCTTATGAGATAACAAATATGGTAAATAGTCCAATACGGTAGGTCACATTTATGTGAGGGAAGGGGATTGTAGTTACGATGTAAGGAACATATCCGATGTCATTTATGAAACGGTTATTCCAACTCGTGATGGCGTTCGTAAAATTTACGAAGGGATGATTTCAACTTCTCCATTTGGAACTCTTGCTTTAATAGCTTCTTTGTGACATGAAAATTCAATGATAAACAAGACAACATTATGGAGTAGACATAAGCAATGTACTATATCAGATGAATAAGTGGTAAATACCGAAATAAATTATTCCTAATACATATTCTCTAGTCGAATTGTTAAGAAAAATAATGTTCTAATAAAGGCTGGCAATGGATATTCATGTTATTTTATTAAGAACGACGAGACGAGACGAGACGATTAAATCGAGACAACAGTAGTGTACCATGATTCCAAATGATTCCAAATATTATGATTTGAAAAGTTTATATTTTTACATTTTTGATAAATGTCTGATTATTTATTGATCTCGTTTATATGAAATAGTTAAAAATTAAGGAATGTGTCTTCCTCATGCAGGGCTCCGATTCCTTCAATTTCCTTGTCCGGCTTTGGTTTTACTTTGTTTGACCTTTTTTGTTAGTAGCTCTTTATCTTTTAATAAACTTTTAGTTTTCAAATATATAGGCTTGAGGCATCACTGAAGAGATTGATTGTCGAAATGCACACATGGGGTCGAAAAAATTAATCCTGTTTATGTTATAATAGATATTCAATGATAAAGTAATCACTTCAATGAAGGAGTTTAAATCGTTTGCATGTTCTCAATTCAAACAATCATACCACATCTTCTTTTTTTATACTTAGGTTTATCACCATGGTAAAAATATCCCCAGACATATTTTGCAAAACATAAATTGGGCTGACGATACAATATCCTTTTCTGGCTATGCTTACCAGTAGTACTTATAATTAGTTTTTCTTATACTGGTTTTATTTCAAAGCCACTTCTTCGCTACATTTAGAGATCTCGGCCACTTGAATTAATAGGTTGATTATGTACTGACTTCTCCGCAATTTTAAGAAAATCTATCACAGATTTAAAACTCTGCCGTATGTTGGGTGTGGCATGACGTCATATTTACCATAAATTAGGAATTTGCCATAAGTTTAAAACCCACTATAGATTTGAGTACTACATATTTGAAACAACCGCAAAAATATACATTGAGTCAGAATGTTACAATTTGCAATACGTGAGGTGTGACACCGATACGTGATATCAGTCAATCAATTCACGATAATGACATAACAAATACTGCTGGTTTAGAATTCACTTGTTCTACTACATAACTCAGTTGGAGTATTTCATTTACAAAATAAACACATCCCTGTCAAACATGCACGTACCGCATAGATCACCTTAGCCGTATTTGGCACAACTTTTTGGAATTTTGAATCCCCAATGCTCCTCAACTTTGTACTTGTTTGGATTTATAAATATTTTGATATGAGCGTTACTGATGAGTCTTATGTAGACGAATAGCGCGTCTGACTAAAGATGTTATTTACTATTCCCGACTCTCAAACAAAGAAAGTGTTGTTTTACAGACAATGAAACCTTTTATTAAAAAAATTCTTTTCAGGGAAATCAAAATCAAAACTATCTGAAGGATGTGATGCGCATATCTAACAACCAGTTGTCACTCGCTAAGATTGGTCTGACGATTGATATGATTTCATGTAATTCCTCATATGTGAAATGTAATCAGACTGAAATAAAAGATATCTGACATACATTTTGTGTATCTATGTTACTTCCCTGGTCAAGTAAATATCGGATCACCTCAACGTGTCCATACCATGAGGCCCACATACATGCAGTTGTTCCATTAACCTGTTATAATACAGATGAAATCAAAATCAAAATATGTATCAAAAACTTAATGATAAGGTGTTTTACAATCACAAAATATATCGTAATTCATATAAACCGGTGCAAAATAAATTTGGTTTCACTTTCTTTTATTATCTTTACCGTCATCATTTTATTTGATTCTTGGATATTTTAAGAAAAATTGCTGTTTGGTATGTTGAAACAGATGTTTTTAATGGGGTTCGATTTGCGTATTCTTTAGTTTTATATGTTGAGTGTACTATATTTTGTCTGTTTGTCTATTTTATTTTTAACCATGTCGTTGTCAGATCATTTTCGATTATGAGTTTGACTGTCCCTTCGGTATTTTTCGTCCCTCTTTTTTTAAACCTTCAGTATAGTAGTTTGATGGAATCAAGTTAATCATTGTTACGTCATACACTTACAACTAAGTATTTTGATCTATAGTTCATACGTTAATCTTGTTTACTTGAATTTAAGTATTACTGGTACACCTACAGTTTTATATTCAATGTCGGCTCCATTTTGTAATGACAATTTCACGTCATCGATTTTTCCGTCCTTTGCAGCTTTAATGAGTTTCTATAAATAAACCAAAACTTGAATGACATTTCATTGACTATGACATCATTTCATATATGATACATATAAAATCAAGGCATTTAGGCTTTTAAATGAGTTAATCAATAAGCCCGACATGTTTTCCAGCATACCAGAAAACCCTGACATAGATTCAAGATGTATTCGGTGTAATCCATGTGTGAACGTTTGATACCTTATGCACATCATAATTGCAATATGCAGAGAGAATCCTTATCGACATTGTGATGTTTCGTTCCAAAGGGTACCACCACTCAGTAGTCAGCACTTCGGTGTTGACATGAGTAAGAATTACATGGTCTCTTTAATAAATAAACATTTCCACTCTCAATTTTATGTATTTATGTAATTAACTGTAAAGACAATAATAATCAAAACCAAAGAGTAAACAAAGATTCACAAAACCAAAGGCCGTTTACAACAACAGTTATAAATAATAATTAAGAAACAACACGAACTCCACTAAAAACCGACTTTACTAGGTTTTTAAGGTTTTTAAAAGTATGAATAATTGGAAACACTAGGGATGTTATTATACCAGGCATAGATTACCTTAGCCGTATTTGGCACAACGTTTTAGAATTTTGTATCCTAAATGCTCTTCAACTTTATACTTTTCGAGCTTTCTAACAGTTTTGATCTGAGCTTCACTGATGAGTCTGTTGTAGACAAAACGCGCTTCTTGCGTATTGAATTATATACCTGGTAAATTTTATAATTATTTATAACATTTTGCACTTTTGTTTGAGAGAACATTGAGAACATATGATATTTTTTAATGAACAATCCAAATAAATAAAGGCAACAGTAGTGTATCGCTGTTCAACATTCATAAATCGGTTGAAAAAAAAACCCTGTTACAAACTTAAATTGAGGGAAACACAACAAATAGAAGAGGAGAACTACGACACAACAGAAACACAACATTAAAATGAACTATATTATAACAATGGTTATTTTCCTGACTTGGTACAGTACATATAAGAACAAAATGGTGGGTTGAATCTCATTTTGTGGCATGCTAAACCTCCCGCTTTTATGACAACGTTAAATATAACATTAAAATGACAATATTACATGGCAGGACTACAATACAAATAAATGGGAAAACATACAGGAAAAAGAAACACACGAATAATAGCTAACAAAAGGTACCAGGTTAAAAAATTGATACGCCAGACGCACGTTTCGTCCACACAAGACTAACTAGTGACGCTCAGATGAAAAAAGTTCAATAAAAATATCTCCTCAGTTGTACCTGTGTTGGTTTAGGACTTACCAAACAGTAGTGTGCCAAGTATGGTTTTACCAATATATATTGAAATCTTAAAAGTGCATCGACAATAGTCGACAAGAAATTGCATATAAAAATAGCCTTAAAAATTTCGTAAAATAACTCATCAGAGATACCAGGATTAAAATTATATATATACGCCATACGAGCGTTTCATTTACAAAAGACTCATCAGTGACGCTCCAAAGTTCAAGAGCTTTGAAGACCGAAAATTCCTAAAAGTTTTGCCAAATACTGGTAAGGAAATCTTTTCCTGAGGAAGAAAAGCCTTAGTATTTAAAAATTCGAAGTTTTGTTATCAGTGAATTTTTAATTATGAACATATCAATGATAACTCAAGTCAGCATTTGTAGCACAGAAGTGCTGACTATTGGTGTTTTGATATCCTCGAGGAAATAAATCTCCACCAGCAGTGGCATTGACCAAAAACAATAAAACTATATATGGTACATTTGCAATATTCTAAAATCTATTTTATTAATTGTAATTTTTATAATACTGTAGAAACATTTTTTTCGTGGGGTCAAACTTTCGTGGTTTTTACTATATATCATATTTCGTTGGGATTTAATTTCGTGGTTTCCATTAATTAGAAGTGATATTATATAGAGATTAAATTTTCGGGGCGGGGGGGGGGGGGGTTACATTTCGTGAATATATTCTGTCCACGGAATAAACAAAATTAAATCCTCCACGAAAATTTCTGCTTATACAATAATTTTTTTAGGACAATATTCCAAAAAGAAGGTACTTAGTTTTTTTTAGATTTTTAGTAGGGATACCAAAAGATAAAAATTAAATACTTGAGTACTTTGTCATGATAATTCTCTAAGTATTGTGAATTCAAAGTATCGACTTTTGTTTGGCGGGATCTTTGATATTGCCTTTCATGAACTGAATTTAATATGATGACATCACTTCACTTCTTAACATAAGTCATACGTATTATTTCAGACCTCAAACTGTTGTGTGTACCGCTCCGGTTTTTTTTGTCAATTGAACAAGATATAGAATAACTGATCACCGTTTCTAAATCTAATCTTAGTTTAAACATATTTATTTTTGTTGCTTGGGAAACAACTTATTGCAACTTATATCAATCCCTTTTCACTTTGCAGGTGCGAGTGCTTCCCTGTAGCAACATTAGCTTGCTCTTTTTAAAATCTTCAAGGATGTCTTTCACGTGCAAGAGAAATGACTGTCTCTGATCAAGGATGAGCCATTTATTATCCTCTTACATCGCTTTTCAAGACCATACTCGCAAATGGTGTCAAGGAAGAGCCGCAAATTTTATCCCTGATTTTTTCCCTCGGAGCGATGATTGACCAAGGAATTTTTGTGTTTGTTGTCCGATTCGCTAACCACTACACCACGGCTCTCTGTTCATGATAGCAACTATGTTTAATTGTTCCATTAGTAAATCAGAAACCTGTCATTCGATAGGTTAATAAAGTCCGACTTAAAAGCTAATATGTATCATCTGTTCCGAGGGAGGTTGTAATTTTGATATTAAGACTTGTACCATAATTTTTCAACGAAGTATTGAACTTTAAATTCATTTTGTACAAAACGATATATAATTATAAATTAAATAATAATAAAGTTTAAAATAAACATTTATCCACTTAAAATTACATCTCCTATAAATCACGTTTACAAAAAACTCTTATTTAGCAATTAAAGGTAAGTTTATACGGCTAATACGTTATTTATCCATGAAAGTGTTGATCCTTGTACAAGCACTGTTACAAAAATCTATAGTCAGGTATGTAGGGTTCAGTACAGCCGTATACAGGGCACCTTAATTTTGTTCTTGTTAAGCATTATGATCTGATCTACAACTACAGCTGAAAGAGGAAATGCGTCTAGATTTTTAAACGAAAAAGAGTATCAGTGGACTTAAACTTTACTCGTTATCATTCCTATGTTAAATATATTTCACATCTTTTCAGATCTGGTATTGAGGTCTACAGCTTCATTGTATCTTTAAAAAATATCCAGAGAAACACTTACTGTTTAGAAATTTCCTCGGAGTTTGGTATTTTTGTTAGTTTACCTTTTAAATGTTAGAATTTGTTATTTATGGGAAATAAATCGAATTAGTGGTATATGCTTTTGTTTTTAAGTGGGAGATGATTTCATGTAAACATTATAGTTTTTGACAGATAATTCAGTAGTCTTATTAGGTTGACGCGAAAAAAACATTTGAACAATTGCATGAAAATGACTAAGTGGGTCTAATTGTAAACAACAAACAGTTAGATTTACAATATGGATACAATGCTGTGTATATTATAACTATGTTTGAACAGTATTGATTTACAAGATAAAAAGTTCAATAATAACGCAGATAATTCGCTAGGTTTTTTTGTGAGCTCTTTGTGGGTTACCAGTTAAATGTTGGTTTCAACATCTATACATCATTCTAATCAAATAAATGAATGAAATGGTCTTTCTCTTTATAACATATATGATATTTAAAAAACAGAATAAATTAACAATCCACTCGTATTTTGTTTAGGTTTTAAGCAACAGATATCTACTGATATGAAAATTACATACTTAAATTATATTATATTTAAAGTGACAAGTTATTAGGCGAAACTAATAAAATCTGTTTTCGATGGAAGCCTGAATAAACACTAATTATTAGATAATATTTTACGTTCACTACAATAAAGGAAACTTCAAAATCTTGGTATAAGCACATCGTAAATTATATCTAAAAATCTAAGTGATAGACAAAATCAAATAAGTGCATAATTTCGAATGATTTTGGAAAGTATTAAAACCTCCTTGATTACAAATACTATGTGTTGGTGTTTCAGAAAAATGTACATAGCCTCGTATAGTTTGAAGGCGGTATATGAAATAGCTTCAATACTTTAACTTTTCGAATTGAATTCTTTAAAATTTTGTAAAGAGTAACCAAATGTCATTTAAACCATTTCATTATTGTTACATAGCAGGCTTCACCAATGGTTATTGGGCTTATGAAGGTTTTACTTAGAATTCTAGTGTCATTGACAAGTTTCATATATTTTTTGGTGATGATCTATACTATTGATAGATTCTGTAGATTAACATGGTAATAAGCAAAAAGACGAAATGTAAATTAAAAACAAAGAAAATTACTCGATTAATGGTTTTAGTAGTATTAACGCTTTTATAAAATTTTTATTAATGTTTTCTGTACAAGGTAAAATAACAAAAATAACAAATTCGAAGGAAAGTCCTTTATTCAATGAAAAAATCAAAAGCTGAAACACACCAAACAAATGGAAAATAACTGTCATATAGCTGAATTTGTACAGGTATTTCCTAATGTAGAAATTGCATGGTTGGTAGAACTTGGTTTTATAGCTCGGTTAATCTCTCAATAGTATGTCGGTCGCATAAACTTCCATCACATCGACAACCATGTTTTATCAAAACACGTTTTCTGTCTTTTTTATTTATCTGTTCCATTGTGAATAAATTCAATTTTTTTGCTGAGAAATTACCGATTTCTGTCTATATGCTATCACGAACTGGATAAAGGTTAGGAGTACCGCTGAAGCTAAATACAAATGAACATTTTGATCAGAGTTACATTTCCTTTATTTATGACCTGTGCCCGTCGGTCAAAATCTTAGACACTTACTTTTAGTGTATCCATATTTCCCGTACTGGTTGCCAGAATGATATATAAATTATAAACAGTTATATAGACATCATGAATATCTATCATATATAAAAACATGAAAAGAAGAGGCATCTATAAAAGGTCCCGAAATGACAAATGTAAGAAAATTCAAATAAGAAAACGACAAAGTAATGAACAAAAAACGAATATGTAACACATCAAAAAACGACCCCCAAATTACAGGTTAATGATTTGAAGGAAGTACATACAGAATGTGTGGGGGAGGGTTAAAAGTAGTAGTTTGTTAGCGTCAAATCATTCTCCCTAACCTATGACATTAGTGTAAAAGAACAACCGAAAACCAAGCTATGCAGTAAAATATTATAAAATATAGTTACCGACAACGAATCATAAATTTTCAGATCAAAATAATACCGTTCCCGTCGTTATGTACGTAACATGACCAAATCCTTACCTCATTCCAATCTGCCATTATACATGTTATATTCTGCAAACAGGAGAACCAATTATTTTGTATTTTCTATCCTGAAATTAAAGGAAACTATAATAATTACTTTATATTACCATTTGACTTGATTTGGACTTCTGATTTGATGTTCGACAAAAGAAAATAGTGTGACTTTTAATGTTTTGTATTGTTTTTATTAGAACCGCCAACGACAATAAATTAACTATACAGATCCATATTTTGTCTGAAAGTAAATGAAGATAGTTTTCATAGGAATTTCTATACAAAGGAATCCATAATGTCCGTACGTTGTTTCAGTGGTAACCATACCACATCTCCTTGTTGTGGTTATACAGAAGATGGAATCAGATTATCTTAAGCGACATTGTTTTATCATTATATTCAAAAGGTGAGAGTCTATATAGAATCAATCATGTAAATCACCTTCCTCTGCGTAAAACGATCATGTAGTTTTAGAAACATAAATTCAAACATTAATTTTCGATTGATTCGGTGTAATCTATGTCTTAACGTTTGTGTGACCTTATGAACCTCAAAATGGCAATTTGCAGAGAGAATTCTCTTTATTGTGAAGTTTCTGCCCACGGATATTAGCATCTCAGTCATTAGCACTACGGTTTTGACAAGAGTATCAATGATATGGTTTCTTTTAAAAATTTACTTTATTTAAAAGCAAAAGTATGAATTATTCGAAGCAATACGGAATTTTTTTCCACGGTATAGATTACCGTAGCCGCATTCCGCATAAATTTTTGGAATTTTGGATCCTCAATGCTCTTCTACTTTATACTTGACTGGCTTTCTAACTTTTTTGATCTGGGAGTCACTGATGAGTCTTAGTTCTTTCACTAAATAATTCAAAATTTGGTGACTATGTGGAACGCATCTATCCCATCGAACTAGATATAAAGGATACTACAGATACAGTTAAGTCGGCCTCATATCTTGACTTACATCTAGAAATTAACAATGAGGGTCGATTGAAAACAAAACTTTACGACAAAAGAGATGATTTCAGATTTCCAATTGTAAACTTTCCATTTCTAAGTATCAACATACTAGCAGCACCTGCATAACATATTCCCGTACTTGCATTTCCTATCATGATTTTATTGATAGAGGGTTGCTGTTCAAAAGGAAGCTATTAAACCAAGAGTTCCAAACGGTGAAGTTGAAATCCTCCCTTCGTAAATTTTACGGACGCCATCACAAGTTGGTTGACCGTTATGGAATAACCGTTTCACAAATAATGTCGGATATGTTTCTTACGTCGTAACTACAATCCCCTTCCCTATCATGTGACCTACCGAATTAGACTATTTACCGGATTTATTATCACATAAGCAACACGACGGGTGTGGGGTTCTTGTTGGTTATTCTTTAGTTTTCTCTGTTGTGTCATGTGTACTATTGTTTGTCAGTTTGTCTTTTTCACTTTTAATCAAGGCATTGTCAGTTTATTTTCGATTTACGAGTTAGATTGTCCCTTTGGTATCTTTCGTCCCTCTTTGATGTTTACGAAACCCGCGTCTTGCATATTGAATTATATGCCTGGTACCTTTAAAAACTATTCATAACATTTTACATTTTAGTTTGAGATAAAATTGAGAATACATGTAATATAATTATTTATACGGACCATTTCAAAATAAAGAATTTCTTCAGTTTCACCTGTGTTGGTTAAGGACTTTCAAAACAGTTGTGTTCCAGGTATAGGTTAACAAGTTAATATGGAAATCTTAAAAGGTTATAGAAAATAGTCGACATGAGATCGCGTTATTAAAATTGCATTCAAAGACTAGTTAACGAAACAATAAAAGTAACATATTAGGTTACATTTGTAATAATATGAACGTTGTTTTATCAAAAGTATTTTTATGATAACAATTTAAAGGAGCTATGTTACGAAGAAGGTGCTTATTGGTTTATAGAATATATTCAACATATTTACATATATTGTATTAAGGTCTTAAGTTTTATTGTATTTAAAAAAAAAAAACAATCAAGGTAAAGACTTTCATTTAGAATTTTCCCAGGAGTTCGGTATGATTGTCAGTTTACCTTATAAACGTTAACATTTGTTATGTCAGGGAATTTAATCGAATAAGGGGTACATAATTTTTGTCTAACTGTGAGATATTTTTGTCTAAACATGATTGTTTTTGACAGATAATCTTAAATTCGTTATAACCACAACATATATAAGGAGATATGGTATGATTGCCACTGAGACAAAAGAGGGACGAAAGATACCAAAGGGACAGTCAAACTCATAAATCTAAAACAAACTGACAACGCCATGGCTAAAAATGAAATTGACAAATAGAAAAACAATAGTACACATGACACAACATAGAAAACTAAAGAATAAACAACACGAACCCCACCAAAAACTAGGGGTGATCATAGGTGCTCCGGAAGGGTAAGCAGATCCTGCTCCACATGTGGCACCCGTCGTGTTGCTTATGTGATTACAAATCCGGTAAATAGTCTAGTTCGGTAGGTCACATTCATGAAAGGGAATGGGATTGTAGTTACGATGTAAGAAACATATCCGATATCATTTGTGAAACGGTTATTCCATAACGGTCAACCAACTCGTGATGGCGTCCGTAAAATTTACGAAGGGATGATTTCAACTTCATCATTTGGAACTCTTGGTTTAATAGCTTCCTTGTGAGCAGTAACCCTCTATCAAGAAAATCATGATAGGAAATGCAAGTACGGGAATATCGCATCAACGTACGGCCATTATGGCTTCCTTTGTATATAAATTCCTATGAAAACTATCTTCATTTATTTACAGACAAAATATATATCAGTAGTGTTAGTTTATTGTCGTTAGCGGTTCTAATAAAAACAATACAAAACATTAAAAGTCAGACTATTTACTTCTGTCGAACATCAAATCAGCAGTCAAAATAAAGTCAAATGGTTACATGTATATAAAGTGTTGGCTCCGTGTTGAAGGCCGTACATTGACCTATAATGATTTACCTTATAAATTGTTATTTGGATGGAGAGTTGTCTCATTGGCACTCACACCACATCTTCCTTAATCTAAGTTGTCGCGTCAAATAGGGTTGCAATAAAAACACTTGAATGACTTCACTTATAAATAGCATTGGCATATAACGAAGTTTTTCTATTGTAAACAGCAAACAGTTAAATTTATAACATACCTATATGTACATATTACGAAGTTTAACTATGTTTGAACAGTATTGATTTACATCATGAACACTTAAATTACAACGCATATAATTCGCTGTGGTATATGCTGAGTCTTTCTTTGTGGGTGAACACTTGAATATCAGTTTGAAGTATCTATACATCATGCTTATCAAATAAAATGAATCACATTTCTTGTAATAAAATTTGTGAGATTTGGTAAACAAAATAAATAAATAACCTATTTGTTACTTGTATAATTCTTTTTTTTTATAGCAACAGTTATTTAATGATATGAAAATCTCATATTTAACTTAATTTAAAGTGTCACGATCTAAAACGAAACTGATTAATTTATAAACGCTGAAAGCTTAAATATTTACAAATTTACGAATAACACTATATATAAAAAAAAGAAGATGTGGTATGATTGCCAATGAGACAACTATCCATAAATGACCAAAATGACACAGACATTAACAACTATAGGTCACCGTACGGCCTTCAACAATGAGCAAAGCCCATATCGCATAGTCAGCTATAAAAGGCCCCGATAAGACAATGTAAAACAATTCAAACGAGAAAACTAATGGCCTTATTTATGTGAAACATGAACGAAAAACAAATATGTAACACATAAACAAACGACAACCACTGAATATACATGTACAGGCTCCTGACTTGGGACAGGCACATACATAAATAATGTATTCACAATAAAAAAAAGAAATTTCAAAATCTTTATTTGAGCACAGTATAAAGTATGCTTTAAATACAACACAAATTTGAGTGATCTTTTTTTTTTTTTTTTTTTTTTTTACCACATCCACATTGTTATGCATTATTCAACAAGAAGTCTTTTGTTCAACAGTTATATCAATGTATTCTAATCAATCTAACGCCCGTTCTGAAAAAAAAAATGACGAACAAAAGTGTGCTGATACACATGAAATTTTGTATTTGTATCGTCTCCGTTAACACTGCTGCGCATTTAGAAGATAAATTAAGCTTCTCATTTAACTCAGCCTATTAAAATTGTCCGCTATGTAGACCTTTCAAAAAGTTTACGTACGATATCCATTACTACGATGATTATACAAAGTTATACGTTTAATACATAATGTCCACCCTACTTCAAAATGTTATTATATATCCAACGGAGACGAGAATTGTAACCAAAAAAGTATGATGTTATTTATCAGCCTAAGATCTGACATGCATGTGAAAAACACAAAGTTTGTTAAATAATTTTTAAATCCTGTAGCAAAAATCCCCAACAACGAAATAAACTTACCATCTCATGCTGATTTGTTGATAAATAAAAAGTTGGAACTTTGCAAAACTGATGGTCGTGTATTCCGATGTGTTATTAGTCTGGCATACGTGTAATCACTAAGATAGTTTATTTGTATAATGTGATTTATATACTTTATCGATTTTTACCTAGGCAATATTAATCTAAATTTACCTTTAATGTACTAATTATGTACTAGAGTTATGGAATTACAACGATACAATTAGGTATGGTAGGTAAAGTTCAACAGCAGGCAACTGCAGAATTACTCCATATGCTTGCTCAGTGTCCATATCATAAAACAATTATTGAACATTGGGATAGTAATGCTTTTTGTTTGTTTTACAAAACATTTATATTAATTTCAATCGAGCGTTATAGAATATATAGAAAAGGGCAAATACAAGGTATAGTGTCCGGCTAGGATCGTGGTTTTTCGAGTGATTCGATACGTTTTTTTCTAGTGTAGTTCGTGCTTTTTCGAGTGAAAAAAAAACATGCAATAAGGTAGATTAACTGCTAATTTGTAATTATAATAGTTATTTTTTCATGACTACCCAACTTATTTTGATCACTATACATGTTTTGATCAAAATAGTCGCACAATTTCCTTTTATAACAAAACAATGATTGTTTATTATTGTCTTGGCTTTTTCGAAAGCAAATGTGAACTCGTCCGGATTTTTAACAAATATTCCGGGTTTTTTAAAAGAACATTTTGATAAAAATAAAAGTATTCTTGACTTGAAAAAATTATTTTTTCTAGTTTATATCCGTAATCAAGTGAAGGACACTATCATATGTTCTCAACAAATCACAAAACCATATTACTACTGTGGTCAAAATTAACCTTTTTCAATTTAATTTTATGCGGAAAAGGTTCTACGACAATTTTCCAGTATTAAATTTGAAGTTATTGGATCCTTTATAAAAAGGTCTTTAGAACATAGTGCAGTGGACTGATAATCTTTTAAGCTTCATTTCATGGTTCTTTTGTTATCATAGCTAATACTATTTTTCGTGGTGAACCCCAGTTTTTTTTATTCGGGACGTATTATGATATACCGTTGTCCATCCGTGGTCAGCAAGTCGGAAAAGAACTTATAAACGATAAAACCAATTTACATGAAACTTCGGAGTATTGTTTTAATGTATTGAGTTATCCTCCCTCTCTGATAATACAAATTTAAGATTTTACGTACGGACAGTGACGAACGCCAAGTGATGGAAAAATCACACTTGACCCTTTTGGGGCTAAAAAGGGGTGATATTAAAGTTTTCAGACAATATTTTTAAAGTGCTTTTAGAAGTTTTAACGAAACTATGGTGACTAGTTTAAATAGATTAAGATAACCTCTGTTTAGTTTTTCATAAATTTTTTATGACATTGTGAAATTATTTATAGGTTTATATCGCTTGATATCAACTATAGTTATTTAATTTCAATATAATACGGCGAGTTTATTCTATTTGAATTAAATAACGAGAGTTGATATCAAACGGTGTCCCATTATCACAAGTTTTTAAACCTATTTGTCTTAATAACGTCTTTTTTTCTCGTAGTGTTAAATAAAACAAATACACGAATCCTTGGTGTAGTATTTGTCACATGAAATATACATCATTGTAACCGTTGAAGGTCATCAATGACTAAACGAATAGCCAATGAAATGCCGTAATAGCATCTTATGAATCTGGATAAGCAAATCAAGTTAACGCAGATTTTCGAATCATTTTTCGTGTCACACTCTGTGCAGTGTGATACGAAAAATGTCTAATCATGCAAGATACTGATTATATGCCACAACAATAAGAGAATGAACTGTAAAACGCTTCTGGCATAGCAGGCGCTCATGGCGCAGCTCTTTATAAAAAAAACGCAGTAAGAAACCTACTGGACATCAGAGAAGAATCAGAAAATGTTATGTTACAAAAAATATTCTAATGCAAGAAGTCTGCCCCTGCCGCCACAAAACAAAAACTAAAAGCATGTCTACACACTAAATTTGACCAGTTTTTATTCCCATTTAAAATAGAATTTGAACTAAATTTCAGAATTATATAGACAGTTCACAACGACGTTTTGTTGGTTTACATTTTTGATCATAATAACTCGTAAAAATGTGGTCGCACTCGAAATAGCCCAATCAAATCACTCGAAAAAACCCAATACTAGTCGGACAATATACCTACCGTGAAATAGTTTGTCAAATAGGATTTGTGACATATACCTCTTAATTTGAAATATTGCGTTCAATATAAGATAAATCGAACTTGAATTATAACAAACTTATAAAACTTTTAAAACTATCTAACAATTATTCATTTGATTTGCTTTGTTAAACATATTTAAGTTCACAAATCTAACAAAAAGTAAATGGCGTTGAACCTTTGCTCTTTTTAATTTGTTTTTTGTCCGGCTCAGTTCGTCATATACTTTTTCTTGGTTTACGATCTTCTAATGCTGCTAAGGCTGGATACGGGTATTTTATCGGCGAACCGGTGTTGCCAACCGGTGGTGCTCAATTATGGGTCACACTTTGACAATCGAACTTTTGTAACATCTTATCTTATCCTTACCATACATATAGTTATATTCAAATAGGCAAATAATTTGCATAGTTTTATTGAAGTTTATAATAAATATAAATTGACAATGGATATGGCAATGGCTACAACGCAAATAGCAGTGGTTTAGATTTATGATTGACCAAAATTGCACTTCCCCTCATAAAGTCACGACGTTCTCAATCACAACCGATTCCCTCAGGCATGAAAGACTGAAAATTGGCAGTTTTTAGATTTATTAAAAGTCGAGCAACTTCGGACAGCGTACACATCGCCCAAAACGACATTCAATTATGTTTACAGAACTAGATTTGAACTTGTACGTTAATTGAATCATCTCAAAATTTAAATGTCATTTGTTTGCGGCAATTACTCATCGGACGATTAATTTTGAAGAAGTTTTACTCCGTGTCCAACAGTAAATGATACGTGTGTCTCTTCATTAAAGTATTCACCACAGCACAGCATTCTTCGATTTTCAATATTTTGATCAGTTGAATTGGAAAATCATTGGTATTAAAGAGATAATCGTGACTGGAATTACGACTATCCCAAAACAGCAATTTTCAAAGCGCTTAGACAATTCCAGTGCACCGTTTCGATTCCAATATGATGTAATAGTATAGAAAAACCTTGCATCTAAGTAAACTATTGACAAAAACATACTACATTTGAGAAAAATGACAGTTAAGATTTTACCTATATCTGCCGTCGCCATATTGAGATAATCGTAATTCAAGTTACGATTATCTCTTTAATACCAGTGAAAATGGCGATTGAGAAATGTACATACCATTCGAACTAGTGACCATTAATCCGCTCAAGCGTAATCGGAAAATCCTCCCTCGGTTTTCACGTGTATTACCAGCCGTGTTTGTTGTGTTTTGTTCTGTAGTTTTTTTTCTTTGGTAATGATACCACATACTTCCTTCCTGTATCTAATATATAGGTTGCCTTTGTATCATAATTTTCTATTGTTGGGTTTTGTAGCTGTTGATCAGTTTAAATAGTTGAATACTTTAATTTTAATATCATCAGCACTGAATTAACTGAACTTTCCTTATGTTCACATTTAAAATTGTATAAGTAGTTTTTATGATTTAAAAGTATGCGTTTTGTAAAATTATGCGCCTATTTTACTGAAACTCAAACGTTTATTACAGAGTAAAATGGTTCTAGACGGAAAGATAATAGATATATTAAATGTAAAATAGCAACTATGATATCAGGACTCCGAAAACGGAATATAGTATCGCTTTGTATCGCTTTCGCGAAATCAATTTCGCAAACTCGACAAAAAGCTCATCAAATAATTATGATAAGGGGTTAATTTGTAATTTAAACTGGCAATAATCGCAATATTTTCTTTATTAGAACTAATATAACTTTCTGTATATTATTTAACATCTGTGAAATAGATGACAATACAAATGTTCCAATTATTGTGACTATAATCACGTGCCCTTTCCCCCGAATGTGAACTACCGAAAACAACTAATCACAGAGTTTGTACTATCATGCATGACCAACACGACGATTGCCTCATGTTAAGCAAGGTCTGCTTACCCTTTCGGAGACCTGAGACCACCCTCAGTTGGTGGTGTAGTTCGTGGTGCTGATTCTTTGGTTATCTATGTTATGATTTGTTCAGTGTTGTTTGTTTGTCTTTTTCTTTGATACGAAGGCGTTGTTTTCGACTAGGAGTAATTTAGGAATGAAGCGCATTTACATATTTTTGCATGACTTTTATTCCGTAAAAAAATAATCTCTTGTTTATAATGTCAAATCAGTATAAAACAGCGATTCCGTGGTTTTATATACTGATCTTGAATCTCGCTATTCTATCATTTAGAAAGACACTATTTTTTATAAGATCGCTGTTATATACTGATCTTGAAATTAGCCCTTTATCATTCAGAAAGACACTATTTTATATAGATACGATGTTATATACTGCTCTTGGATCTAGCCCTTCTATCATTTAGAAAGACGCTATTTTGTATAGGATCGCTGTTATATACTGATGTTGAATCTAGCCCTTTTAGTCCGATAAATTTATTTCATCCATGGTTTAAGGTTAAAAAACGTTATCCTAAATTATTATGAGTTAACCTTTTAAAAAAGTCTTTTTTATGCTTTCATTGGTTTTAAATCGAAATTTAGAAGGTGTTTTAATTTTTTTTAAGGAATAGACAATCTACTGTCTATTGGTTTAATCCATGTGAAATTAGTAGGTCAATTCCAAAACAGTATATATTTAATAAAATAATAATTTTAACTCTTACAAATTTGACCATGATCATTTCCAGTGACTACATAATCTGTTGGACATATTTCAATTCCTTTCTTTACTTTAATCAATGCAACATCTATACTTGTAGATCCACAATAACCGTTTTAAAAAGCAATGTATCGTGTCTTTCCACATACGTATGCAGATGGCTTTCATATCCTTTTGTGATGAGCTTACCAAATTAAGGATGGCCTACATGAGGTTAACAGAAAAGAGAGTAAAAGTGCAGAATATCGGTAAATTTAAATACTGTGCAATTGAATATTTCTTGCTTTTGCGCAAAACTGTGCAATTGAAAATTCTTGCTATTGCGTGATATTGTGCAATGAGATATTTCTTGCTATTGCCCAATACTGTGCACTTGAAGATTTTTTGCTATTGCACAATACTCTGCAATTAAAGATTTCTTGCTATTGCGCAATACTGTGCAATTGAAAATTTCTTGTTAATTGCACAATACTGTGCAATTGAAGATTTCTTGCTATTGCGGAATACTGTGCAATTGAAAATTTCTTGTTATTGCACAATACTTAAAATAAAGATTTTGGACCCGATTTTGACCAACTTGCGAATTGAAAACTTGGCCCATAATCAAAAATATAAGAACATGTTTAGATTCAGCATATCAAAGAACCCCAAAGAATTCATTTTTTGTTAAAATCAAGCTAAGTTTAATTTTGGACTCTTTGGACCTTAATGTAGATCAATTTGAAAACAGGACCAAAAATTAAGAATCTGAATACACGACTGAATTTGGCATATCAAAGAACCCCAATTATTCATTTTTTGATGAAATCAAACAAAGTTTAATTTTGGACCCTTTTTGCCCCTAATTCGTCGGCAACAAAACTCCCAAAATCAAGCCAAACCTTCCTTTTGTGGTCATAAATTTGTGTTAAAATTTCATAGATTTCTATTAACTTATACTAAAGTTATTGTGCAAAAACCAAGAAAAATGCTTATTTGGGTCCTGTTTTAGGCCCCTAATTCCTAAACTGTTGGGACTAAAACTCCTAAAATCAATCCGAACCTTCCTTTTATGGTCATAAACCTTTTCATAGATTTCTATTTACTTTTACTAAAGTTAGAGTGCGAAAACCAAATGTCTTCGGACGACAACGACGTCGATGACGCCAACGTGATATCAATATACGACTACAAAATTTTCATCGTAGAAAAACGGTAAAATTTCCTTAAAAATGACCAATTAAGGGGCATAAATCCAACATCGTCTGAAAATTTATAGGTATATAGATCTTGACTTGATTAACAATTTAATCCAGTCATATTTGTTCTAAATGCTTTGGTTTCAGAGTTATAAGCCAAAATCTACACTTTACCCCTATGTTCTATTTTTAGCCATGGTGGCCATCTTGTTTGGTTCACCAACTCACGCCACACATTTCCAAACTAGATACTCCAATGATGATTGTGGTCAAGTTTGATTTGAATTGGCCCAGTAGTTTCAGAGGAGAAGATTTTTGTAAAAGTTAACGACGCCGGACGACGATGACGACGGCCGCAAGAGGCCAAGTGATGAGAAAACTGAGAAAATCGCATGAAGTCCAAAAAAACAGATCAAAAGGGTACGTGTCTACTACTATGCATGCAAAGGAACAAATGCATCTGTAATAAATTGTGTAACTGCTTATAATGAACTATAATGATGCTTAAATGCCTTTTTATTCATCAAATGCCGGTTTTTATGTATCCAGTTTGTGAATCAAGGATTTCAAGTTTTATGACACACCCACTCATGAAAGAAGGATCAGTAAGTGATGTCTGTGGGCAGATCTGATTCGTTTTAATGGAAAAATACCGTAATATACGATATCGTTTGTTCGAATACAAATAGTTGAAAATATATTAAACTTTTATCTTTCCTTATTTAACAACACCAAGTAAATTTGAAATTAGTGAAATCAATCCTTGCAAAGTATGCAATCAGGACTAAAAGCGTAGAAAAATAAATAAGTTGGTTTACAGTTGGCTGCAAACTTGCATCTAAAAAATCAGGATATTGAGGTCACAAGTCTTTTTTGTATTGATATATACTTTATAGTTCACCCTCTACAACAAGAATTCAATCCAAAAGCTTAACATGATGATATTCCTCAGGTAATCTATATGCAGTTTTCTATATATAAAGGGAACTAGAGGCTCTTAAGAGCCTGTGTCGCTCACCTTGGTGTATGTGCACATTAAATAAAGGCAACAGTAGTATACCGCTGTTCAAAACTCATAAATCCATGGACAAAAAACAAAATCGGGGTAACAAACTAAAACCGAGGGAAACGCATTAAATATAAGAGGAGAACAACGACGCAACACCGAAACGCAACACACACAGAAACGGACCACATTAAACAAAGGAAACAGATGGATTCATGACAAAATTGTGTGATGGTGATTTGTTTGTAGATTATACTTTACTGATCATTCTTGTTACTTACCATTTTCTCTATCTGTAATAAACTTCCCCCCTTAGTTGTAGATGAAAATATTTTGTAAAAAATTAACAAAATTTACCAAATTCATGAAAATTGTTAAAAATTGACTAAAAAGGGCAATTACTCCTTAAGGGGTCAACTGACCGTCTTGGTCATGTTGACTTATTTGTAGTTCTTAATTTGCTGAACATTATTGCTGTTTACAGTTTATCTCTATCTATAATAGTATTCAAAATAATGATCAAAAACAGATAAATGTCTTTAAAAATTACCAATTGGTTTGGGGGGGGGGGGGGGGGAAGCAACCCAACAACCAGTTGTCCAATTCATCTGTAAATTTCAGGGCAGATAGGTAACTACAAGATGAACAATTTACCTCATGTCAAATTTGCTCTAAATGCTTTGGTTTTTGAGTTATAAGCCAAAAACTGCATTTTATCCCTATGTTCTATTTTAAGCCATGGCGGCCATCTTCGTTGGTTGGCCGGGTCACATCACACATTTTTTAAACAAAATGCCCCAAAGATGATTGTGGCCAAGTTTGGATTAATTTGACCCAGCAGTTTCAGAGGACAAGATTTTTGTAAAAGATATATAAGATTTACGAAAAATGGTTTAAAATTGGCTTTAAAGGGCAATAACTCCTAAAAAAGTCAACTGATCATTTTGGTCATGTTGACTTATTTGTAAATCTTACTTTGCTGAACATTATTGCTTTTTACAGTTTATCTCTATCTATAATAGTATCAAGATAATAACCAAAAACAGCAAAATTTCCCTAAAATTACCAATACAGGGGCAGCAACCCAACAACAGGTTGTCCAATTCATCTGAAAATTTCAGGGCAGATAGATCTTGACCTGATAAACAAATTTACTACGTATCAGATTTGCTCTAAATGCTTTGGTTTTTGAGTTACTAGCCAAAAACTGCATTTTACCCCTATGTTCTATTTTTAGATATGGCGGCCATATTGGTTAATTTGACGGGTCACGCCACACATTTTTTAAACTAGATACCCTAATGATGATTGTGTCCAAGATTGTCTGAATTTGGCCCAGAAGTTTCAGAGGAGATTTTTGTAAAAGTTAACGACGACGGACGACGGACGACGGACGCCAAGTGATGAAAAAAGCTCACTTGGCCCTACGGGCCAGGTGAGCTAAAAAAGTATTAATAAAAGATTGCAAGAGGTACACGTCAGTAACACCGAATGGCACACAATATAGAATACTTGATGATGATAATTAAGTATGCAATGATATACTAGTGCTAATTAATCAAGAAATGGAAGTTACAGAGTCTTTCAAGTATTGCTGTAAATCAAAATCCTTGTTCAATTTGATTTACCCAAAATAAGGACATTGTGTGAGGAATTTGGTTATGATGCTCTGGAATATTGTATCTATTAGTCCTCCAAAACTGTAGGTTTGAGAGTATTGAATGACAGTTTATTTTTCTAGAAACCAGCTATACACAATTAAACCACTGTCATACAACACAGGTAAATAGATGTGATGTGATGACAATAACTTCTAAGAACAGTAAGGGAAAAGTTCAAAAGTACCTACAATAGTGGGAAGAATTTCATAAAAGTGGACAATAATCAACTGAATGTTGTGCAGTATGAAATAATAATACCAAGAGCAAACTTAAAATTGCATTGACCAACCCCTATTTAATCGTATTTCATATATATTCAGTGACTGGTGGACAAGCAGTATGTCAAAAGGAGATGACTGTGTCAGCTCATGTTTTGATATGCTATTTAGAAGAAGTCAATCAGCAACCATTCAAGAAAAAATATTAACCACATTTACTTTTTCGTGCTATTTTTTGTTTGTTAATCTTGTCAATATCTAATTCTGATTAAAGTTTCAGCATCACTTGTCAAAAACTCTTGTATTCAAAAGACAGGAAACATTCAAAGCAATGCATTAAAGAAAAAGGGATACCCATTGATGTATATATCAAGAAATTATTCTCCATCCTGATTGTGACAGTAACATTATAAGTTTGATTTCAATCATTTGTCCTGCTAATAAATGTTACCAATATAAGGCTACATATAAAATCACTGAAATCTGTATATCACAAGGATCAAAGTTAAAACTTTCTTTCAGTGAACTGTCTTTTATTTCATGTTTAACCATACTGAAGAATTCTATAGCACTTACAGATATGGTTATTACAAGGCTAATGCAACTACAAGTAAGACAAAAACCTTCAATAGAAACACTTGTTTATTGTCTCGGTTTTTTGACAAGCTATAAATAGCAGTTTGTGAACACTACATATTTTCAATATCAGATGAATACAGTTTTGAAGCTCATACATAACATACCATATTGTTGTCCGTGGCATCGACTAGTTTCCGAATTTCATTAGATTTTTTAAATCAAAAACGCTTGCTTGTTTGGTATCTGACCCAAATCTAAAAATTCTAATAAAATTAAATTAAAATTGTGTTTTGCTTTTTCTTAAATAAAATTCTCCATTAAAACCAATCTATGATTTTTTTCGGCACATATATTTCTGGATTGACATAATTCTATCTCCTTTACTATCAAACAACTTTTGATATTTGAGGCAAATTATAACAAGCAAGCATGTATATGTCTATTGTTTAGCATACATCCATTTAAGGATGAATTTCTAAACCAGTAGGGGAAGTGTAACATTCCACACAGTAATTTATATAGCTAAGTTGGTAGTTCATCAACTACTGAATAAAATTTATCTAATAAAAAAATATTTTATGTAATATTTGCTGAATATTATATTTTATATTTTTAATGTCTCAATTTTATTTCCTTTGCATGATATTGCCTGCAAATCCTGAATAAATATTAATCATAAAAAACAAATATACTCCAAGTTATTCAGTAATAAAATGTATGCTGGAAATTTGGGCTTATGTCGTGAGTGCATGGTAAGATTTCTAATTTTGAAAAATCATAGTCAAGGAAAGATAACTCTATCCAATAATAATCGTGACAACCCCACTGACAACAATATGGTAAGTTAAAATCTTACACACTGTTCTCCTGATAACAGTTTACTTTTAACACACTCCTATACATAAAATACACATACATACACCTTGTACACACATACACACAAATAAATACACAATAATTTCTACATAATTTCTAGATCAAAGTCTTTATACAAAGTTTTAGATATCACATTTAGTTTTTTTTAAATGTTAAAATTATTGTAAAAAAGATTTTTCTAACAGTCTTTACAAACAAATGTACAAAAATAAACAACCACATGTTTATAGGAGTTCTGTACTCAGATAGTTATATACTCAGAAACCCTAGTTTTACTTATTACATCACCCCAAAATCTACTTGAATGAAAAATAAACCATATTTTTGGTTGACAGGCACCCATTACTCAGATAGTTTTAAAATCAGAAACCCAAGTTTACTTATAACATCACCTCAAAATCTACTGGAATGAAAAACAATGTTTTTGGTTATGAGGTAACCAGTCATAACTTAGAAATGTCATGACAACATTACAACTTTTTCTTAAAAATCAACTTGCTTTCTTTTCAAAACATATGTTTTTTGTTAGAGAATAAAGAATTTGACCTTGCTACATACCAAAATCAGCAAATGTGTTATGAAAGAATTTGTTTTAGTAGCATTGTTATTTGTTTTTTTCTATAAATAGGCTGCATGCAAAAATGTATGATAAAACCATATCAATTTTTTCACATTCCATCAAAACCAAAAAGTTGCTTGAACTGACAAAGGGGTGATGAAATAAGACACAAACATGGGTTTCTGAGTAAGAAATCCAACAACATGGATTTATTTAAAAAAACTATAATAATGTTGATAATTATGTTTTGCTATAACTTCTATTGTCATGGATTTCTAAGATAATCTCTTAAATGTGTTATCATTATGACAGTGATCCAAGTGTTTTATAATACAGATATGGCAATGTTCAGTGTGGTCGAGAAAGATTTAGAAAACTTCACAGTATATTTTAAAGTTCAATTATTACCTCAAAACACTATACAAGTTTGATAAACACTTCAATTCCTGACTCAAGATATTTGCTTTAGGGATATGAGGACCAATTTATAAAAACATATGAGAGTCTGAATGTGAAGTCCCTCAATTCTGCATTCTCTAATTTTTAAGCCATTTTTCTCTATTCTTTTTTAAGCCTTTTCTTTTGAAATGCATTATTGTTCTACACATTTTTAGGTTGTATTGATCCATTATTCTCTATTTTGTAAACCCAATTCGGACCCTCACTTAGTTCTATAGATTTTGTAAGCATATACACATGGCTAAGTCACTTCAAAATCAAAAGCAGAATAAAAAAAAACGAATACTGGATACACAGATGAGTTTTTTGATTGAGCATTTTTAAGAAAATGTAAAAAATCAATTTCAACTTGTTAAATTGCCTGTGAATCTCTGATTACATTTACTTATAAATTTTTCAATTTAAAAAAAAATTAAACAGCTTTGAACAAAAATCTGAACGCAAGAAAATATACATATAGTTGCAGATTATTACCATAAATAATTATGTTATATGAATACATCTAGTTAATCTCTAAGTAAATAGAAAATTTCAATTGTTGCACACAATTTGTCTGTCCTAACTAAGTCCTACCTAAATACTCATAAAGCATTACACCTTTGTCACTTTGTCATGATCAAATCTAATTTAAATAGATATATGGAATGTAGATTTATTACTGTAAATGTTGACATATAGTCCAAATTTTAGGTTTTACCATTTAACTGTTGTATGATTTATTCTCTTGTAAATACATGTAGACCGTTGGTTTTCCCTTTTGAATGGAACTGTAATCATTTTTATGGGGCCTTTATAGCTTACTGTTCCGTGTGAGCTAAGGCTCTGTGTTGAAGACCGTACTTTGATCTATTATGGTTTACTTTTACGAATTGTGACTTGGATGAGAGAGTTATCTCATTGGCACTCATACCACATCTTCTTATATCTGTATAAGACATGCCCTTCTTTTTAGGTTTATACCTCTCTTCGAATACTTCTTTTAACTGAATTTTTCATTGTTTTTATCATGTTACCTAAAGGTTTTAGGCTAAAACACTAGTTTCTGTGGCAAATATCTGATACTTCTAAATTTCTACATACATGCTACTATAATAAATAGGATTTGGGCAGTGTTGCAGTGTATCACCAGAATAATTCTATACAGTGTTAAATGGTAACAGGGTTGTTAAATATTGGTGTTGCTCTTACTTCCATGCCTTTTAAAAAAATCCATGACAGAAAACTATAAAACGACCAATAAAATCAGATGAGGTTTATTTTACAAAAGGCATTTTCCCCCCTTTTATCTTGCTCAATAAACGTTTATTTGACTTTTAAAAAATTTATTTCCCTTACATCATGAATTCTTCAGGGATTATTAAGACTACACTGTATAACTTCAAAAAGTTCTTTTATTTTCGTGGTTACATTTTGTGTACAAAATACATATTTTTTTCAGTTCTTTTGTTATGCACAAACTAATTACCAATCCCAAACAATAATTAAATCATTCAAAAGTAATTCTAATTGAAAACTTGAGGTTCACAAAAAATACATTTAAAGTATCCTGCGACAAATTTCGTGAAATGGTCTATGTTTGGATGCTAGGAATGTTTCAAAACACACAATTTTTGAAAAAATGGAATGAAAAAAAATTCTATTGCACATAACTTGCACAAAGATTGAACAAAAAAGACTTACAGGGAACATTTTACCTCCATTGTTGTTTAAACCAAAAAAAAAAATAGCAAAAATAAAAATAAAATTAGTTCTTGTCACTCTGTACAATAATTAAAAAAAGGCAATACAAAACAAAATTGGCAGTTATCCCTTCTAGCTTTCTGAAGGAAAATTAAAAAAAAATAGTTCTCTTCAAAAACGGAAGTGGATATATGAGGTCAGAGGTTCAATTCTATTTTTATCAATTTACAAATAATTTCCACAGGAAATTTTTAACCATGTGACAAAAAAATGAACATGCCTTGTTAAACATTGACAATAACATCATCTTGCATTGTTAAATTCCACGATGCAGAGTATAGTTATATATATCCTATGTAATAATCACTAAAATGTTTAAGGCAGCACTGCATTTCCATCTCTGCTTTAAACACACACTGACGATCATGATCACGATGCTGTCAGACTTACCGAGTCATCTTCGTTATTGTCCGACGATGTGTTATGATTTGTGGCGTCATCTTCTGGGCCACCATTATTTATAGAAATCTAAATCTCATCATCATGTAATAAATCAGGAACTTTATTTGTCTCTGACGTTGATGTAGATGGCGCATCACTTTTTGATTTCTTCAGCGAAGTTTTAAATCCTTCAAAAATGTTTTTCTTTGGTTTTGGGGACACTTCACCCATAAAAAAGGGACTGTTACAAGAAGACGTCATAGTCAATTTGGTTAATTTTTCCTGGTCGAATTCTTTGTCTGTTTCCATAGGAGACTTAGGACATGACAATTTTGAACTATCATCGTGGTCAACATTGGCTTTGCCGGGATAGGGCACAGAACGATATCGAGTATATTTTGAGTCCTGTAGTGAACCAGGCGGAATCTGAAAACGATCTTTTTTAGGATGTGATTGTGACTGAGTTTTCCTGAGTAAACCTTCTCTTGGTCTATGACTTAATTCTGGTGTTGACCTACAAAATAATAGAGTATTTATTACTTACTATTTATAAAAGTAAATTTCTCAACATAATAAGAATTTATAAAACCTTAAAATTTGTAAGAATAATCCCTACATAATTTCAGGACTTATTAAGTATTATGTAAAAATATTCAATAATGAATTTTTTTATTAAATAAAAAGAAGAAAACAAGATGGGCATTCCTATGAGTCCATGATGTTATAAAAAACACATTTCAATTTTAAATTAAATCTGTCATACAGCTGAGTATCATATGCATCCCATCTGAAGACGTACTGCTGTGGATTCAGATATTTTCGTGGGTACAAATTTCGTAGATGGGACAAAACTTACATTTTTGTGGAAATTTGTCACTGGTTGAACACTTAATTTCGTGGTTCATCTGAATTACACGAACATTATAATCCAATGAATAATCATAAATCCACAGTATACATTTAGGATAAAAAGTGTGTTTTATACAAGACCAACTATGGTAAATGTCTCTTTATTGCAATTCTGAGCATTTATAATTTAGAAAAGGTACAGGTAAATATAAATATAGTAAGTGTTCAAGAGGATTAATGTATATTTAGAAGCTTTTAAAGTCAAAATGTCTTATAGAAAGATATATAAAATGAAGTTATGTAAGCAGGTTGTTTGTGCTTCTGGTCTGATCTTTAAAGCTTTAGTATACATATACACATGTAGTACATACTGTGTTATTATTCCTAAGAAAGAATGAGGAAACATCATGATATGAATTACTCACAAAAACTTAGAATATGAGTGCAGAGTCGACCATGCCCTATTCACATGGTGCTAGTTGACTTAATTGCTTGCTAAGATATCTTCAAGTTTATTTGTGTGATTGTGTTGTAACTTGCTGTCTTACTGATGTTTACCAAATATCTCCTACAGACATGAATCAACTTAATATCCATAACTTCTATATAATACCAATACACCACTGATTAGGAATGTATATTTAAAAGTTACTTATCAATCACAAGTGTTACTCAAATTTACAAAATACATATAATTTCCCTGCTATTATTAATTATAATATTCTACAATATATATGATATTAGAGTTAATTACTTTTGTTAAGTTCCAACCAATTTGGATTTTTCAATTTCTAAATGATATTAAATCATAAAGTAATTTTTATTATGCTATATCATGAAAATATCTTTCCCATGAGGTTCTTGTGTAAGCTGACATAATGTTTACAGCAGAAACAGTTAATGTGTCAACATTTTATTGGCAATAAGTTCAATTTATCAGATTGATGCTTTATCATTTATCATTTTCATAGAATTGTATATTATATTCATGTTTTACAAGGAACTTTGACTTATTGAAGATAATATAACTACAGTTGATGGAAATATATAAGTAACCTATTGGCTTTAAAAAGTAAAAGAAGAAAAAAGAGTTCATGGAACATAAATGCCCTAGGTTGTAAATATCTGGCAAATTCAGTATTTTTTTTTCAATTTATAAAGAGACAAAACTCAAATCGTGAAAGTGATGCCACTCAAATACAAACTTGTTCGTGTTTGGTGGTATTAAGCATTAGGTATACGTTTTTCATACAGACATAAATAAAGACAAATTATAAACTTAATGCCCCTTCAGCCATGGCAGGGGAGTAACACAATTTGAATTTATTTTGGTTGTTCATATAATGGTATAGAGGTGATTATGCTCTGGTAAAACTGATTGATCTAGTTATCTTACGTTTCATTAATTTTTATTTCAACACGGAGCATATGTTTTTTTTTTTTAATTTTCTCATATTGAGAAACAAACAATTGACCAAAAGGGAGACAATTGGTTAACATATTAATAGTTTCAATGTAAAAATGTTCTCTTTGATACAGTTTTTTTTCTAATAACATTTCAAGACTAATTTGCATAAGCAAAAGAAGCATAATAGGAAGAATAAAGAAATTCTTAGTGTATGTAATATAAGGGGGGCAATTTTAGCAAGATTTAAAGTTAGCGTATTATATAACTGTAGTCATAGTGATATGAGTATATATATTTTGTATAAACAAACCATATGTTAACTTTTACTGAAAATAAATAAGCAATAAAGAAAAAATAAAACTTGAAACACATAAATGTTGATAAATGCAGAACTTGAAATATTTTTCTCTTGAGCTAAACTTTTCAGAACAAATTCATCAACTTTAAACTAAGCATTCTTGAAAATAAAACCTATACCATCAATTTTAATCATGTCACACCTCAGAAGCTTAAATACAAAGAAATATGTATTCACACTTTTACGGATAAACTTAAAGGTAGGTATTGATATACAAAACATTTGTTCTGAGAATTTGTCTAATTTAAACATATATAACATGGCATTATAGACTGATGGATACTTACGTTTCTTTCCTGACTTTATTTTGGTATTCTATAGGTGATTGAAGTGCTACAAAAGATTTAGATGATTGTCAGTGAGTAAAACTAAATTAAGAACTTATATAACTGTATTATTTTTTAAGGTCTGACAGCACCAATTGGTGATTTGATTGTGGCAAATTAACTTTACAAGCGTAACATTAGCAGAGCCAGTAAACCAGTATTGACCACCATCAAATTTTCAATTGATGCCATTGGAGCTCAAAATAAAATATTTGTATCTCAATTCTAATATAATTACTCAAGATGTATGTTTCATTATAATACGTTATTCTTATTGGCTAACTGAACATCACGTGTTATTCCTTTAGCAATTGCATTACACAATAAAACTTATCATTCATGATCACACGAGGTCCCATAAAAAAGTGCACAGGTAAATTAAATAAAAACTTGATGAACATCGTGTTTCATGATCCTCACTAAAAAATGTAATTATAAGTATTGAATGCTTCTTTTTGTAACTTCATAGGGTCGTAAAAGCGTTGACCGTGCGCACATTTTTAGAATGAAGCGCTTCCGCGCTTCATATAAAATCTACTTCGGTCAACGCTTTTACACCCCAATAAAGTTACAAAAAGAAGCATTCAATTCTAAAGAAATTGACACAAAACAATGTCATATCATACATTTATCATCTGTGATATGTTGTCTGCTCTTGTACCTACATGTTTGTTTTCATAGTTTCAATTGTGAATCGATGTCAAGAGAATTAGTGATATTGTTAAGCAGATACTAGTCGGTAAATTGTCTTTTTCATTTTTACAATTCTTTTAATTGTTGTTTATATTTATAATTATTTATATCATGCGATTGAAATCTGGGTGAAAAAAAAAAAAAATATTCTAGTGATAAAAAGCTTTTTTCACAGCTAGGGTCTAAAGAGATCTGCCATCAATTTGTGAAATGGTCAAAACAAGTCCTAATCCTACCTCTGAGAAAATCCCCTTGCATATCTACCTACCTCTGAGAAAATCCCCTTGCATATCTACCTACCTCTGAGAAAATCCCCTTGCATATCTACCTACCTCTGAGAAAATCCCCTTGCATATCTACCTACCTCTGAGAAAATCCCTTTGCATATCTACCTACCTCTGAGAAAATCCCCTTGCATATCTACCTACCTCTGAGAAAATCCCCTTGCATATCTACCTACCTCTGAGAAAATCCCTTTGCATATCTACCTACCTCTGAGAAAATCCCCTTGCATATCTAGTAATGACGTTATCTGTTCTGTCCACGTATGTTTGATGGCATCACTTGGTGCCTGTATCACAAATTTACAGTCTGTACCCGGAGTTTTGTTTATCAACATGAACCTCAAAGGTTCACCTTCCACTTGTTTGGTTAACGCCATATTGTTTACCTGAAATGAACAATTATTTGAGAAATGACAAAATTAAAAAAAATTAAATAGAATTGAGATACTTATTTTTAATAATAGGTAATTTTCAAATCTTTAAAAATTTACTAAATTTTCAAATCTTGAAAAATTTACTAAATTTTCAAATCTTGAAAAATTTACTAAATTTTCAAATCTTGAAAAATTTACTAAATTTTCAAATCTTGAAAAATTTACTAAATTTTTTATCTAAAAATTTAAATTGGGTCATTTCTATGATTGACCTTCGATCCATTAGTATATCACAAAACGATTTATGACGCTCAGTATAATCAATTTCATACTGTCTTTTCAGCTTGATGCACTTGCTGACAAATGATGATATAAAGGGCCATAACTTGAGTGATTAATAAATTGTCGCTACCCTAAAGTCCAACATGATTTGTGTTTTGTGGTAATAAGCATTGTGGAAAATAGAGCGAACAAAAAATAAATTTCTGAACATACTTACAGACAAGGGTATCTTTTCATTGTATATATACGCTATGATTTTTGGATTTAAACATACCAAGAGGCTCTAAAGAGCCTATGTCGCTCACCTTGGTCTATGAGCACATTAAATAAAGGATACACTACATGTACACCCATTTGTTCCAGGTGAGCTAATAGTGATATAAATCTACTATCAAAACATTATAAGCTTACCTTCATACTATTTTTATACACATAATTTGCATTTGAAAGATCTCCTCGTTTTTTCTCTGACATTTCACTGAATAATATAATTTGTTCAAACAAAAAAACACGTCTTTCTTTAAATTTTGGTTGTGATTGTCCCTGTGATATTTCCGATACTAACAAAGTATCCTGAAGTAACAGTTTTCCTTGAGCAGTAATCTTTCCCTGAAAATAAAATAAATACAATCAATTTTCCCAATAGTTAAATACTGTGGATTCATTATTATTTGTTGGATACCAATTTTTGTGGAATTCCTGGGTAGAGGGGTACTATGAATTTAAGTGAACAATGAAATAAGAATTGTCTATAGGAATGTATACAAAATTTGTAAAAAAACCGAAAAAAACATATCCACGACAATGCAGGTTTTCCTCAATCCAAACAAAATTGGTAACAACAAAAA
Organism: Mytilus edulis; assembly: GCA_019925275.1. Classification (NCBI taxonomy): domain Eukaryota; kingdom Metazoa; phylum Mollusca; class Bivalvia; order Mytilida; family Mytilidae; genus Mytilus; species Mytilus edulis. Next base: position 7,910,646 of record CM034358.1, on the reverse strand, counting down.
TAAATGAATCCACAGTAGACAACATATTTGACACAATCAAACTATTGCTAGGCAAGAAGGTTTGCTACGTTGCAGCCTTGCTGTAATATATCTAATTTTGAATTTTTAAATTACAGATATAAAATGAAAAGCAGAATACAACTACAGTTCCAGACAACCCGGTATAATCGAACAACTTGGTGATTTTAATAGTTTTATAGCTCAAAGTATTGGATCCGAGTCCTCTTCTCTCATATGCATTCTCCATCTTCTAGTAACATTTATTTTACATTTATGACTTTCTTTACCATTTCCCCTTTTTGTTCACTTCCTATTAAAATTACCATAAACTCTATTACGCATTTATAAACATTGTCAATTTTTTAATTAAAATAAACTGATATCAGCCTGATCAATGTATCTGTTATGCTCCTGCTATATCAATAGGGGGTATTTAGTGTTATACTTGTCCATCCATACATTCGTATGTACATCCTCACATTGATTTCCGTTCTCTAACTTTAGTTTGCCTCAACCAAACGTTATGAAAGTTATACACAAGTGTATTACCACAATACTCAGATCAGAACATTTTTTGGTTCTGTCCTTGGTTTTATCCTTCTGCAATTGACTGGGGTTTTTCATTTTTGAACATTTTGGACACCAGTTTTGCTGAGATATGAACTGGGAATTACGCAATTACTATTTATAACATGTCAGAACTTTTAAAATGAAAACAAAGAATTTATTTGGTCAATTAATAGAAATTGGATTAAAATACATATCTATCTTTTCAGAAATGTACGTTCCTAAAAAATTAAAGAAAAACAAATTCACCAAATAAATTCTTATTTCTGAAGTTATGGTGTTGTGATTAGCACTACAACATTTTCTCACTCACATTATATTTCATAAATTTACTTTAATTTGAGGAATATGTGTGATTTTTTCCCCTTAGCTTACTGAAAAAAAAATTATGTGATAAGACTACTTTATATAAAAATAATTCATTTAATCGAGAGACATGTAGTCCTAAATAGAAATTATAGTTTTGCTATGTCTTAATGCTTCTTTATCTTACATCAAATCCTTGTAGTCGTCCAAGTTGCATCATGTCATTGGCCGCCTTAGGAACAACACACATGACCGCTAATGCCTTCTTCAAGCTCTTTGTGTCCTCTCCTGCACGATCAGTATATTTCTTTATATCCTAAAAAGAAAACCAAAAAGAAATGTATGTAAGTAATTTACAGTAACTGTACTGAAACTCTTATTTTTCAAGTTATGGTGTTGTAAAAAGCACTACAACATTTTCTCAATCACATTATATTTCATAAATTTACTTTATTTTGAGGAATATGTGTGAATTTTCCCCTTAGCTTGCTGAAAGGCCTAGGCAATCTCTGTTGATCTGTTGTTTTTGTCTCATCAAAATATGCCAACTTTTCCTTTTATTTATGATATTCTGTGACAATTTTTGATAATTGGTTTATTTATTTGGTGAAAATAGATGAATTGATAAAACCAGGATATTTTTTTATTTTCCATTTTTGTATTTTTAACTATTTCTGAATATTTCCCACACTGGTATAAAAGCAGTAAAAAGATAATTCAGCACTTCTGGACAAGAAATTAAATATTCAAGACCTCTTTCACTTGTTCAAATAAAATTATACAGTGAAACCTGGCTAAACCGAAGCATGCATAAACAAAAACTCCTGTATAAACCAAACATGTTCTTAAGCACCGTCAAATCAAATTGTATGCGTTGTGAACCTGATAAAACGGAACATTTTCAAAAACTGAACCAAATTTTAAGTCCCGTTGAGGTTCAGTTCTAACAGGTTTCACTATAGTTGTTAATTCTACGTACCCTGAGTAGAAGTTGATACTTCATAATCCTCTGTACCGGCTTTTTCAGAAGGTCCGGTAACATTAACTGATGACCTAATTTCTGTCGAATGTCTTCAAACACTTCTTTATATTCAGCGACAATGTACTCAGATTTTGGTTTATTTTCACAATATTTAACATATATATGTAAACGACGTTCCTGTTAATATATAAAAATGCATTTTTTTTTTATGTTAGATAAAGGTTCCTGGTTTATAATCAAGCTATTTTGCAAAGATTGTACCTTTAGTTTAGTTTTTAAAGAAATTCAACAATTTTTCCTGCATAATGTGACAAGACATTACTGAAACTTGAAGCCTTACTTACAATTGCGTATATTTCATATTCTTATTATTCAAGTGTTTTTAAAATTTCCTTATATTTAAGGCCAATAACTGCATTCTGTTGTTTTTTCCCATCTGATATTTTCTTTCCAAAATATAACCGTTTTTGAAATTATCACTTTATAAACTTTTTCGCATTTGAAACTTTTTCATATTGCATACTAAGCTCATGACTCTAAATAGTAATTCAAAGGACACATATCCCTCAAAGAAAATTTCCAAATTCATCACATTTAAAGGAACAATATTATATACTTAAGTATATTAAAAATACATACATTAATACAATACTGTTTGAAAATCATTTAAAGAATTAGTACAAGTTAATATTTAATGACAGAAAATTTCATATAAAAATTTGTTAAACTTCATCATGCTTCCAGCTTCCTTTTTTTTTTATATATATATATAAACAATTATTTGATAAAAAAAAAACGTTCCCTAAAACATTTCATTACAATTACTTTCATTTTTTTTTAGTATCGTAATCTTTACTTTCATTTTCTCAGATTCCTAATTTCTACTTACATATCGTGTGAATAAACTGCCAAGCTGATCAACATCCCATACTGCCTTTTCTATCTCAGGTGAAAAGTTCCTACAACAAAACATTCAAGTGAATATAGGGATATAAAAGAAAAAATTGTTTTATAGCTGACAAAGGAGCTAAATGTGGTTCAATTCATTCTAAATACAGCTGAAAGATCCTGATGAAAATCCTTTATAAATTTATGATAACGAGTCAAGTCTTTGGTTGTATTGTGTCAGGGTTCTTTTATAGCTTACTTATAAAAGGGGGAAAGTTTTGCTCATTATTTAAACCTGTTCAGATGACCTTAAGATGTTTACTTCTATTTCATTTGGTACCTGGTGTCTATTTTTGTCATTAGCGACCATACCACATCTTTATGTAGTCCAGAATTTCACAAATCTAGATTGCCCACACTAAAATACCTGCACTGTATCTTAGAAACTACTAAAAACTTAATGTTGAATATCTCATTATTGATTAATGAAAACAGGTCAAATGAACATACCTGACAGATATGTCCACCTCAAAACTGACTTTGCTATATTGGTTTTGCTCACTGTCTAAGGCCATGCAGTGACATATAGTTGTTTAATGTCTGTGTCATTTGGTCTCTAATGGAGTATTGTGTCATTGACAAGTACTAAATAGTGGGTTATTTTTCGCAGGTATAAAAATTCGCGATTTTCTTTGAATAAGATATATGAAGTATTTTGGCGGTTTATATTTTGGCGAATTCAAAACTTTTATCAATATCTTTGCATGTGCACGTTTAAATTGGCAAAATTTATTGTTGAGATTTTGTTCTATCCACAAAAATTAGTAAAATTTAAACACTGCGAAAATAGCCTGCTAAACAGTATACATGCATATCTTCTTATTTTCATAATAACCATTGAAAACTGATCAAAATGTCTGTTTTTATATTCAAAACCATAAAATACCATTTAATGGTGTTTTTTTTTTTGCAAAATGAATTAATGCTCAAGACAGCAATGATTTATTACTACTGTGGATTCATTTATTTCTGTGGTTATCAATTTTCGTGGATTTAGGAAAAGTTGCATTTTTCATGGATATTTAATTTCGTGGTTTTGCCAATATCTACATACAAAACCTATAGAAAATTTGTAATTCATTGAATATTTGAATTCATGGGTCAAATGTATCCAGGAAACCCACAAAAATTGGTCTCTAATGAATAATAATGAATCCACAGGAAATGACAGTATTGTGGAAAAGCAGGGTAACCTCCCTTAAATATACATAAAAATCTTACTTTCGATGCCAGTCATATATCTGTTGTATATTTCCAAATACTATTTTATCTTTTCCTTGTAAGTCTTCCGGCATCCCATGTTCCTTCAGGTATTCCATATAACCCTGAAATTACAGGATATAATTTAGAAATTGTGTTCTTAAACTTTAAATCTATAGACATTGTATCAACTTTCTAAAAGTTTGCATGCACAGTATACTGAATATGTCTAATAGATGTGGTGCATTCAGTTTTTGCAGTTCTAGCAATCTTTAAAAATGTGCATAATTGGGGTAAAAACGCTAAATTGGCATGAAAATTGGAAAGATGCTATCATAGGGAACATATGTGTATCAAGTTTCAAGTACATTGGCCTTCGACTTCATCATAAACTATCTTTACCAAAAACTTTCACCTAAAGTGGGACAGACAGACTGATTGAAGAACCAATGAATGTACGGATGCACAAACCGGACAACAAAATGCGCCTCTGCTATTTAAGATGGGGCATACAAATATAAATTCCTCTCTTCAAAATTTTTGTAAATGAGACTGAGAATCTAAAAAGTAATACTATGTTGTCCAAGCTACGACTTCCTTGTACATTTAAGATTTATATTCCAATAATAAGTTTACCTCTACAATCAGTCCTAAATCTTTGACATAGTCTTTTTCTGTATCTAGTAATTCTTGAATCACATAACTGAAATGTACAAAATAAACTTTAAAAACAAGAAAAGCAAGGGATTTAACTATTTCTGCTAAACTTATGTAGCTGTATATGTTTCTTACTGAAACTATTTCTATAAAATTTTTAATTGATCATTTTTCTACTTAATGAGTTGTAAATAATAACAAATATGACTAAACAATTTGAATCTAACGGCTTTAGTAAATTAATATGATTTTTTTTAACATTCTAAATTTTTAGTATTTGGTAAGAATTTTGTTTGTTTTGTGTTAAATCATATTTTTTTCTCAATTATCATACAGTATTGTGTATTCATATCAATTATAATCAGATAATATTAAAAGATGACATTACAAATACCAGAAGATAACAATATATGTCTTCAATATCACGTTTCTTAAAATGCATTTAAAAATGACTTAATGCATTTTCAACCATCAATATATAATTTTATAGTAGCAATTTAGTCTACTGACACAGGGTATATTACAATGTTAATATATGAACTATCATGTTAATTATTCTAATCCCAGGCTTATACAACAGCGCCCCTAAGAGTGACAGAGAGGTCAAAGCATCGGGTCTTTAAAGCAGATCAAGCCCATCACCACAGCAGTAGGTCTTATATAGATGTCATAAATTACACAAATTGTCACATTAGGGGGAAAAACGGGCATATATATACATGTACTATTTGACTCCATGTCTAATTAGTTCCATAAATGGTAAACTACATGCAATACTAAAGAATGTTAATTGTCAAGGCTTGCAGCTATACCTTTATGATCTTAAAATTTCTTCTAGCAGTAAACAGGGGTGGACGGAGGATCTCTAATTTTTACTTTCATAACCTATGCCGATCTCCCACTTTCCTCCCACTAACTCTCAGACATAAATATATTCAGTTTTTTTTCTTCTAAAATCTTTCTATTGTTACTCCCCTCTTCCCCAAGTTCCTGCCCCTTCATTTCCATTAAAAGATGATCATGATGGTAAACATAGCAACATTTTTTTCCATTGAGATTTTTCTTTTTAAATGGAACTTTTTGTTTCATTTATTATGATTCTTTCTTACCTTCTTTTCTCTTTATACATTTCCTTTTTCTCTTCTGTCAGCTCGGATACCGGATCATCAGCAGTTTCACCTCCTGATTCTGAGGATAGTTGATGGTCAAATGGATTGTCATCGTTAGAGTCCTTTTAAACAGAAAACAAAATCATCTATTTTGTAATCGAAAAAAATTCCCTGTATCTTATTGTGTGTCATTTAATATTGAAAAGTAATACGTTTTCATGTAAGGGTGAAGGATGGCACCTGTTCAAAGCCTAAACTTGCTGCATTCTAATGTAACCATCTAAGTCAGGAACATGTTGTTCCGTGGTTGCCTTTTGTTGTTGTAGTTTATAAGCGGTTTTTTTTAAAATAAATTAGACTGTTGATTTCCTGTTTGAATGGTTATACACTAGTCATTTATAGCTTACAGTTCAGTGTGAGCCAAGGCTAAGTGTTGAGGACGTACGTTGACCTAAAATTTAATAATTTTTACATCAGAGGACCGTCAGGGCCTCGGGTGTATTGCCATCGCCTAATTTTCTGCCTAATTGGAATATATATATGCATATATAATTAGTTTCGGAATGATAACCGAGCTATAAAAATTATAGATCCGCGCACATTATATAGTGCAAAATAAAATTCCTTATCGCTTTTTTAAATTCGTGTTTTCAATGGATACTTAGAAAATTTATTTTTATTAAATACAAATTAATAATATGGAAATGTTTTGTCGTAAGAAATATTAGATTATTAGTCAAACAATCTTTAATATCAATGACGTACCGAAAAATTGTTGTTGCGGATGAATACCATCAAGGCGCATTCAATTCAGGATTTTATACACAGAAAGGTTTTGATTTTAAGTAACTTGTTTGAAACCGTTTGTAGCATATTTGTCTATCATATTATCGTAGCAAAACCAGGAATATTTCATCTGGCACAATATGAAAATAATTTCTCTGTTTACGTTCCCTGTCGCCATTTTGAAAATACCAGCTGATTGAGTTGGAGAAACGAGAACATGCAATGCCTTTAAAGATAAGTTTACTTCTTGTGTATTCTTTATTGCAACAATTTTATTATTTTTATATTAGATCTCAACAATTTTTTGTGTTAAATTTATTTTCTTCGTATTAAAGTAACAAGTAGATAACTTATAGGGTTACAAGAGCGGAATTATTTGTTTAAAATGTTACCGCCCCAGAATCCTATACGGCTTCTGATTGGATGATACAGGATTGGGTTTAGATTTAATCGATAGCTTATCCAATTAGGTTTGAAAATTGCCGAAAATCATATTCACATATTACGAAGTATAGAAAATATCTTTCATTTCTGCACGTCGGAGCCATTAAAAATATGCCTTTTTTCATTAAGCGAAAATAGTAGACGATCTTTTTCAACTGCATTTTAAGTCGATTTGAGCCGCATGACCCTAACATGTTTTTTTTTGTTGTAATGCAACACTGGCATTTCCCCTAGTTTGTGTAGTCTTCGAGAAAGAAAAAAATACGAAACACCAGTGGTACACTATGGAAAATGCATTACGAATAATTGCGCTCTTGTAACCTTCAACAGGGGCGCATCCAGCCATTTAAAAAACCGGGGGGGTGTCCCAACCCAGGACAAAAGGGGGGTCCAACTATATATGTCCCCATTCAAATGCATTGATCGGCCGAAACAAAGGGGGTGCAAACCACGGAACCCCCTGGATCCGCCAATGAGACACACACACGTGGAACTATTTTCTTTTTTTTTAAAGATACTGTCTCGGATTTTCGTTTCTTCTCCGACTAAGTTTGTTGCATTAGTATACGTAAATTATGTCGCATGTAAAAACTGCAATGAAACACACGAATTTGTAATGACTTTGAATATGTGAGTTATATGTAATTATTAGTTGCTTTTATTGTTTATATTATGTCATATTCATAGAATCTTCGTCTTACTTTACACTGAAAGTGGCGCTTAATAGTGGCGCTAAAACAACAACAATCGAACATCTGTCACTGTTAACGACGTCTTTACATTAAAACAATTAGATGTTGGACTTTTACTGACTGATATTTTAATCTTGGATGCATGATTCTTTATTTGTTGTTATTTGCCTGGAACTAGCTTTCAGTAACTGTGAGTACTCTCAGATCTGTACTTTGTTTCTGCTTTCTATGGATCCAATGAGTCAAGCCCTTTCAAATTGATTTTTATAATTTGTTCTTATGTTGCACTGCAACACCAATGTCCATTGGCCTTTAATTCAGTGGTTGTCGTTTGTTGCTGTGTTTCATATTTGTTCTTCGTTTTTTTGTTTTGTACACAAGTCAGGCCAGTAGTGCCCCTTTGAATTGTTTTAAATTTGTCCTTTGGGGGTCTTTTTTAGCTGACTTTGCAGTATGGGTTTTCTCATTGTTTATGGTCATAAATTGACTTATGTTAACTTACATGGTTTTTTGTCTGTTTTGGGGAGTTGTCTCATTAATAATCATGTTTTTATATATAAATAATTTTTACCTTTGAAATGTCTTCCTGGTTGTGCCTACTTATTTTTCGATTCCTGATACATTCTTTTTTATGAGAGATGAAAGAGTGGATTGCGAAAAATTCCTGTCGACATGTTCCACACTGTAAATAGTCTGAGTCGTCTTCTTTTGTTTCCAATGAATCTGAGTTAAAGTAAAATATGTTAAGCTAATTATATCTATGCACTCTTTTACAATAATTATATTCTACGGGATCAAGAGCGATGCAGACTGAATAAAAAATCAAGAATTAGATGAACAAAAACACAATTATAAGGTTATAAAAATTAAAAAAAAGAAGATGTGGTATGATTGCCGATGAGACAACCGTCCACAAGAGACCAAAATGTCCCAGAAATTAACAACTATAGGTCACCGTATGGCCTTCAACAATGAGCAAAGCCCATACAGCATAGTCAGCTATAAAAGGCCCCGAAATGACAATGTAAAACAATTCAAACGAGAAAACTAACGGCCTTATTTATGTAAAACAATGAACGAAAGACAAATATGTAACAAACAAACAAACGACAACTACTGAATTACAGGCTCCTGACTTGGGACAGGCACATACTCTGTTATTGAAGTAGACTGAAAGCGCTTGACAATAAAAACATATAATATATACCTTGAAATGTTTTTGAAAACTTGACATTCACTTTGATATTTGTAGATTCTGTCGAATCCAAAGAACATTTTTCAAGCATAATTTTGGTAAATTGAATAGAGTCTTCTTTCAGTTTATTTTCATTTTCAAAGTCATATTGTGAAGATTCGGTCCACACTATTAAGCAACCTCTCTCCACATAACGTACATCTATCTCATCAGTATCAAATTGGTCTGGATTATCCTGAAACATTTTGGCTGCGTTTTTTTCCAATCGTTCACTTGATTCAGAAATTATGAATTTTCCGATTATTTCTAAAAGATAAGAATGTACCATTTCAAGTACGTTTAGTAAAGAAGGTACATTTTGTATAATAGAGCTGCATAATTGTTTTAGCAAGTTAACATTATTTTATTTTCTAAAAATGAACAAAACACTAGAATCAGAATTACATATAGAACATGAATTTTCAAAATATATAATCACTGTTAATAGGATTATTTATCAACGAATACTGACAGTCCTTCGATAGAAGTGACATATGATAAGACAATAATCATTATCCAAAGCATCATATGTTTTACAAATTATGTAGGACATATAAACAGAAAATTTGTAGCAATTCAAAGAGATTCCAAAGATGGCAAACTAATTCTATTTTCAATCTATGAACCACCATTTCAAGGGGGGATTGGTTAACATAAAATTTGTATTTAAACTTATTTTAACAAAAGTAAGCTTTCCTATGGCTATATGATATCAGAGAAAATGGTCAAATGCCAAAAACAAAATCATGCATATATCATGATCAACGTTTCCACGATAAACACTTCTAACAATGTAATATAACTTCAAAGTAAAAGTTCCTTGTTAACTAAGAGAGCAAATTAATGGACTGAAGATCACAATTTATAATAGTAATATACATATTCCCAAGGACAAACTGTAACATGTGTAATGTGTTTACTTGTTTTCATTAAAACAAATCGAAGAAAAAAATAAATCCGTCTTTTGTACGAAAAAAAAGTCTATGATGTGTCACATATAAATAGGGAGATAAGAATGAGTGCCAATAAGACAACTCTCCATCCAAGCCACATAGTATAAAAAATTAATAATGGTAGGTACTTCAACATGGAACCGTGGTTTTGAATTACCAGTAACGTAAAGTTGTTTTTTAAAACAAAACACTTCTGCCTAGGAATTCATATTTACATGTACGTTAATGGAATAAATATTTATAAGTTTATTTCTTACTTAGATAGTGTTGAGCTGGCTTCACTTGTTTCTAAAAAAACAGAAATATAGGCATAATGAGTATTCAATTCTTAAAACTGTAAATTCAGAAATTATTGTGAGCTTTTATTATTGCGATTAATGCACATGAATGCGTTTTACGATGATTCTCGTATTCCAATATCTGATAGATATATATATACCTATAGATATTAAAGAAGATGTGGTATGAGTGCCAATGAAACAACTCTCCGTCCAAGTAACAATTTATAAACGTAAACTATTTTAGATCAAGGCACGGCCTTTAACAAGGAGCATATATCGAAACAATATCTGATACATAATTTTAACAATACTTTTAGATATTTTGATGGTATATTGACTCTCAATAATGACGACTAAAGAAATTGATCCTGTTGAACTAACTTTAAAAAAGCTAATACTGCCTATGACACTGCCCTTTTTTCGATCTATATCATTAACGGGAAACTTTATACCAAAATTTATGATAAAAGAGATGAATGTTTTTTTCATATCCTATCGTTAATTATCCATTTCTAGATGGTGATGTACCTTGTCACCATCTTATCTATAATAATAAAATAACAAGGTCCAATTTGTCAGCCGTCATGGGGTAAAAACGACAATTCAAAGAATTCAACTTTATATATAGCTAATATAGGGCAATGGTGTAGATTAAAAATTACACCACTCCATACCCTTTTGTTTTCCACATAATTAATATTGCCAATAATAAACAAGTTCCAGGTTGAATCCGATACCGATACCAATAGTATATTCACCTGTTACCTATTACTTTATCTGTACGTTCCGCATCTGACAGGCGCAACACTAAACGGTGTATTTAGGATTTTGCTATATACACGGGTCATAATCACAGGGTTGACACTACGAAATTCATTCATTGTCAAATTAATCCCTATTGTAGTACTTTAATCAGTAATACTTTCTAAGATAACAATACAAATACTAAAAATCTGGACTTAGAATAAGGCGTATAGGTACAGTTTTTAATTTGTTAGCGGACATGACGTAAAACAGCAAATCAAAGAATTCAATTTTATTTATAACTAATATAGGACAATGTTGTTGATTAAAAAAAAACTCCAGTCCAAGACCTTTTATTCATGTTTGACGGGTTCAAACAGAAAGATTTGACAGCAGCGAGAAATGTGTATCTTATATTAATCGGCATGACTTTATCAGATGACAATACCAATACTAAAATAAGGCTTACGCAAAGACATAATCTTTCAATCAGTTTAATTGAGGTCTTTAGCTGGCATGTCATTAACTGCTAGTAGTATTTTTTTATACAGTTGAAAGGTTCAGCTAGCTATCAAATCAGGTTTAATCCCCTTTTTTCTACACAAGAAAATGCCTGTACCTATTCAGGAATATGACAGTTGTAATCCATTCGTTTGATGTGTTTGAGCTCTTGATTTTGCCAATTGATTATTGGCTTTCCGTTTTAGACCTTCTTTGGAGTTCGATGTTTAGAGAATTTAACTTTTTAGACAGTAGAAAACGGCATCTAAAACATATTTCACACAATAGTGACTGTTGAACCCCATTTTTAAAATTTTACCTATGATGTATGTTTGTTCTGCTCAACCCTTATTGTAAATATATAGAAGTCTATGCAACTGTCATACAAGCGAGAGGTTTAGCTTTCAAACAAGGTTAAATACTTTTTAGCTCACCTGACCTGAAGGTCAAGTGAGTTTTTCTCATCACTTGGCGTCCGTCGTCCATCGTCGTCCGTCGTCGTCGTCGTCTGTTACCATTATAAAAATCTTCTCCTTTGAAACTACTGGGACAAATTCAACAATCATCACTTGGGAATCTAGTTAAAAAATGTGTCCGATGACCCGACTCGCAAACCAACATGGCCGACACAAAACAGAAAATATAGGCGTAATATGCAGTTCTTGGCTTCTCTGAAACTAAAACATTTAGAGGAAATCTGACATGGGATTGAAATGTTCATCAGGTTAACATCTATTCTCCCCTAAGTTTTCAGACGAGTCCCACAACCAATTCTTGAGTTGCTGCCCCTGAATTAGTAATTGTAAGGAAATTTTGCAGTTTTTGGTTATTGTCTTGCATATTATATTAGATAGAGGTAAACAGCAATACTGTTTAGCAAAGTAAGATCTACAAATAAGTCAACATGACCAAAATTATCAGTTGATCCTTAAGGAGTTATTGATTTTTATAGTTAATTTTTTACAATTTTTCCTAAATTTTTTAATCTTTTACAAAATCTTCTTCTCTAAAACTACAGAGACAATTTTTGATATTTTACTTTTCGCCGTTTTTTGTTTCATAATGACAAGTAAGCGAAAGTCTAATTTGTCTTTTCTTTAACGACGACTCACGGGTAGGTCGGGCTTGTAAGTGTAGTCACTTCGATGACCATTCATGCGTTTGTTGAATGGCTGTTCTGTCTCGCCAACATAATGCATGCCACATCGACACTGAAGGCGGTATACAACATTGTGTGTTTTGCAAGTTACATTGCAAAATATAGTGTACACAGACCCAGTCGTGTGGCAAGTAAATGTTTGAGTATTTAGTATTTTTTGACGAGTCAGACAACGTTTGTTACCACACGACATGCACCATCCTGCAGTTGAACAGCTTTTATTTGAGGAGACCTCAGCTCTTACAAATAAGTCTTTCAGACTTGCTGGTCTCCGAAAAGCTAAGACAGAAGGATTGGGAAAGATCTTAGATAATTTAGGGTGCTTGGCAATAATTTGCCAATTGGCACGGATTAACACGTGAAAGGTTAGTAAAGGTGGGATTGTATATTAGAACAAACGTGACTATTCTTCTGCACCTCTTCCGTTTGTACTATAACAGTCATTGCGGCTGTTATTGATAGCGCGCACAAACCCCTTATCCATGTCCAATTTCTTATAACCTCGTTTGGTCACAAACCCGCGAAGTTCCTGTAACCGTTTCATGACAACCTCTTGAGAGGAGCAAATCCGCTTTACTCTAAGAGCTTGACTGAACGGGATACTTTTTGTACAGTATTTGGGGTGACAGCGTTTGGGAGAAAGGTACTGATGTTTATCTGTAGGTTTACAGTAGAGGTCTGTTGATATAATATGACACCGACCGTAATAGATGTAGTTGTGTCTAAAGAAGATATTTCAGAGTCGGAAATTTCATACGTAAATTTAATTGACTGATGGGCGTTGTTTTTCTTATCTGATGAAATCATCCAGTTTTTGTTGGGATTCAATCCAGTTCATGTCAACATCATCAATGAAACGGAACCAAGACAGAGGTTTGGAAAATATGTTGAAATAATTTGTTTTTCTAAATTGTCAATGAAAATATTGGCGTAAGATGATGCCATTTTTGTCCCCGTCACGGTCTCGTTTTTTTGAAGGTAAGGATCACCATTAAAGGTGAAATTGTTGCATTTCAGGACCAGTGTAAGCAGCTGTACTAAGCATTCAGTGGGTGGTTCTCCAGTATTTTGCGAGTCCTATATTTCCTTACAAGATTGTATGCTGTTATCATGAGGTATGTTGGTATACACTGAGGTGACATCCAAAGTGACAAGGAGGGTTCCCGGAGGAAGAGGGTTCATGGATTCCATTTTACGAAGATAATCTGTAGTGTCTAGAATGTGGGAAGGGCTATTTTTACAGGGGATAGCTAACTTTGATCTTTGAAAATAAGATACATGCGTTATAGTTAGTAACTTGATAATTGTATTTACCGTATCACACGTGTCCTTGTGTTTGCAAAACGTTTTTAGATTGGTGAAATTTTCTTTACATTTTCCACATGTAAAATTATCGGTTGGCTCATCTGTAAGCAAATGCATCAGGAATTTTAAAGTTATAGCATAACATTCATTTGAAAACTTAAGTCATTTTTGAACAGTTACTGGTTTCTATAAACTTGTACTTTATTTTATAATTAAAGCGTTTGTACTGCTAGCCTAATACATATAGCATTTTAAAGTCAGTTATGAGTTTATACATTTTGGCTAGTTTTATATGTTATGAATAGTGGTAATTGCTTAAGGTGGTACTTGGACCCTTTGAAATTTTTTTTACAAAAAACATGAACCAATCATGTTCTCGTGAAAAAAAATGATTGAATTATTGCAGTTTGACAAACACTCATTTTGATCATGGAGAAGCTTAATATTTCCTAAACAATGAAACATGATTATAAAGTTTAGCTGATTTTACAGAATAAAATCCTGTAGTATTAGGTACCACCTTAAAGGACTCAAAATAGATGGCTATAGATACAAGAAGATGTGGTATAAGTGCCGATGGGGCTACTCTCCATCTAAAACATAATTTGTACAAAGAAAACCAATATAAGTCGGAGTACGGCCTTGAATAGTAACCTAGGGTCATACCAAAAAGAAATCCAGAAAGGGCCCTAATATTACTTGTGCAAACCCATTCAAACAGGAAAACCAACGATCTAATCTATATTAAATACGAGAAGCGACAAACACTTATGAACTACAGCAACAAACACTGAACGACAGTCCTTCCTAAGGAAAGGTGCAAACAAACACAGCGATTTACAACGTTTTGATAGGCACCAATCCTCACCCGAATCAGAAACAGAAGCAGAACATTACAACATTGAAAGACACATTGTAACATGTGTAAAATATCTATTGAAATAGCTAAACTCGAGCAAAAAGAAAGATTAACAAAAATGTAAACATACACTGAACGAATACCTGTAAAGTTGATATATGACACACTATAAATACAACATGTTTAACAATGTCAAAAAGACAACTATAATGACAAAATGGCATTGAAAACAATAACATATACATGCAACTATCAATAAGATATTATTAATTGTTAAGAGAACAGACAAATTTGCTTATCAAATCTATGAAAGCATTTTAATTAGTAAAAGTTTTAAGTTATTTATGGTAACGAAATCCCTGACTTAATAATTTACCAGTGATGTATTGATTACGTTTGTTTGAATCTATGACATCACTACACTCACGGGCATACCGAACGAGTTGGGATATATTAACACCGTATGATGGACCCAAAGGAACCTCGCCATCTAAATTAGGAAATTTAACAAATGGGAATACAAATTGTCTTTTTTGTCTTAAATTTTAGTATGGATTTTCCCTTTAGAAATTGAAATGTCTGAATCTATAAAAAGTCAACTACTGCTGTTATTGTCAGATTTATTTAAAATAAGTTCCTTTTGGTAAATTTTGGTTGTATATTTGAGGAACTAAGGATTGTTTAACAAAAGAATCTTCTCAAAATAACGGTAGTAACAATGACGTGTGTTTCTGAGTTTAGTCATAAACTGGGATTCATAGCAATACAGGAATAATTCTGCTATTAAAAGGGTACAATTATTGCCCATATGAATATCTACTACCTGTCGATACCCATTATCATCGAAAAGTATATATATGTTGTCCAGGAGAATAAATTAAAGCTTGACATTTACACTTTTTTAAAACACTGGTTCAATATTGATAACATGCTTTACAAAAAGTCTATTTCAATAGATCCAATAAAATTGAGAATGGCTGATTATACCCTGTCTTGTTAAGCGGGCGGAATACTAATATTTTGGGAGTCCATCCGTCCTTCTGTTCCATCTTTGTATTTCTACTGAACAGCTTGACAGAGTTTTGTTTAATCGCAATATTCTGGAAGTACCCATATTGTACTCACAACTTGTCCAAGGACTTTATATATAATTTAATGAAAGTTTCTATGAATCTTGATCATATGATACCATTGCATGCCTCTCGTTCTGTTATTTGGTTTAAACTTTTGTTTAGGTTACCATCACCTAATTATATAATTTGCTATTGCTTTATACATGAATACCCATTTCGTGTCCGCAAGTCCTACTTAACATAAACTGATAAAACTGTTTTCAGATTCCATGCGTAAGGATGCCTTTTTGCTATTTATTTGTTTTCTGGTCAAAATTATTTTGAGGATTTTCTATACCAAATCATGTACTTTGCAAGGGTCGGGATATCATTTTTACCTTCGCCCACAACAACTTTAATCAATCGAATAGATGTGGACATTTTTGTCAAGGCAAATAAAATCTGCTGTATTACACACATAATCTATTGATATAGTATTTCATTCGTTCATATCTTGTAAAGAATAAATAATAAACAAACTAATCTTCATTGTCGGTGATCATCTTTAAGTAATTAGTTTGGGTTGAATTGTAATTTAAGGTGGTACAGAACATCTACGGTTATTTAATTATTTAAAAACTAACTGAAACTTGTTATCATATACTAATAGGGAAGAGAATTAAAGCCTCTCAATGACCAACATTAGTGTTTCATTGTCAAACTGCTATATATCTTATGAAATTATTCATGATAAGTGTGTGGTTCAACACTTTAAAGTAAATATTTTGTAAACATTTTATGAAAATTAAATCACCCAAATCTATTTTAGAACTTATGTTAGAAATTTCGAAATTTACCTTGATCAGAGTTGTCATCTCTACTACCTGCAAGAAAAAAGATGTCGATATTTATTATTTACATAATAAGGAGCTGATAATTTTCAAACATAAATACAATTTAACCATCATAGAGTTTGCTATATCAAGTATTTTCCAGAATTATGCTCTACTATGAAGATAAATCGTCAAAATTAAAGGGGCACTAGCTACGAGATATATAAAAAAACTATATTATTTGTTTTACTCAATCATTAATGAAATACAAATAGTGAAATAATTATTCGCTTTAAGCAGCCAGTATCGTTCAATTTTGTCAAAATAAGCTACAAAACATTGATTTTGAATTATTCACTTGCAAGTGAATAATTCGACCTTATTGAGTCCGTATTCATGTGAACTTCAATTAAACCCATTAGCTTGAGATGGATAACACGTGAATTGTATGTGTAAAGTTATTTAAAGGAAACAAATGTCAACATTGAAAGTGAAACAAAGGTAAATCATTTGATTGACGGATTCGATCCACCAAAATATCATTCTTAGACAGGTAAAAACGAGGATTAATATTTATTTTTCATCTATAATATGAAATTAAATAGATCTAGAATAATCAAGCAGCACGAATTTGCTTAATCTATTTATATCTACATTTCCCAATCCCAGCCTTCCCTTTGTGAAATGAAACCTTGTGGTACAATGTCAGAGAGATCCATACAGTTACACAAAAGTTATTGTTCAGAAACTACACAAAAGCTTGTTTTGGCCCCTTTTTGCCCTTAATTCCTGGACTATTTGTCCCATAACCCTTAAAATAAATTCCAACCTTCTACTTATGGTACTACACATTGTGGAAAAATTGCAGAGCAATTGAAACACTTATACACAACATATTGTCCTGAAACTAGATAAATGCTTGTTTTTGGGCCCCTTTGGGTCCCTAGTTCTCAAACCTTTGGGACCATAACCCCCAAAATAAATCCTAACCTTCCTTTAGTGGTAATGAGCATTGTGTTAAAATTTTATTGATTCCTATTCATTATACTAAAGTTATTATCCGGAAACCATCTGTCTTCGGACGACGATCACGACGACGCCGCCGACGACGACAACATGATACCAATATACGACAAAAAAAAATATCCGGTCGTATAAAAACAAATATAATTTAACTGAAATTTTATTAACATGGAAGAAATATTCCGGATCAAATCTAGCTGTATGATTGAAATTGTTTCATACATGTCTTCTTATGTTAAATTGTCGGACCTTGTTTCAGTGACTATGAAAAATCGGAAAAATCATAATCATAATGACATTAGTCATATGTCTTACAAGACTGGCCTTTGTTAGTCGTGTATGATTTTTAATTTTTGTTAATTTATATGTTTTTATAGTTTAGTATGACGTCCACTTTAACTGAACTATTACTCAAATTTGTTAAGGGGCCAGCTGACGACCGCCTCCGGGTGTGGGATTTTTTCGTTGTGTTGAAGACCATATGGTGGTCTGCGGCTGTTTTCTACTCTTTGTTCGGGTTGTTGGCTCTTTGACACCTTCATCCTTTCCATTCTCAATTTCATCATTATGCTGTCTATGCTATACTAGAGCATGATGCATTATACTTTTGTTTTATTTTCAAGTACCGTAAAAAGAATAGAGCAGCTTACAAAATAAAAAAAAATCAGAAAATTAAAATGCATAATGTTGCTTGAAAATAGAACTAACAATGTTTAATATGTCCTTAAGTATGCGTGTACCGAGTCAGGAATATGACAGTAGCTTTCCATTAATAGTTGGATGTGTTTAAGCTTTATATTTGGATTAGGAACTTTCTGTTTTGAATATTATTAGTTCGGTATTTTTGTTATTTTTTTTTTTTTATAATGGAATAATTCAATAAGATCATATGCTTTGAAGTTCAAATATACAACTACACATTCATTTAATGATAATTCTAGCATTAAACATATAATCAATACTACAAAAGGCAAAACATTAAATCAAAAAGTGCCGTTTTGTATTGAAGTCCTTACCCTGAGATGTTTGGATTGGTGTCGGATTAACTTGCAGTTTTAACTCGAAACTGACTTCTGTAAAATGAATAATAAGAACAATAAGATTGTACAAGCCGATGTGCTATTCGGGAAATAACAGGATAACATTTGAAATATTAACGATTTGACAACTTCGTACATTTTTTTTCTATTTCTTCATTTCGTCTCTAAGATACCAGACTAATTTTTCATTTTTTCATGGCTTGTGATTCAGCCTTAGCTGTCCAACATTTTTGTGAGCGTAAATAATGTGTTCGTGAACTTTAGAATTGCTTTATCCGAAGGTATATATTGTGTGTTGATCACCCCTCCTAAATTATTATAAATTGTTACAAATTACTGAATCTTACTTATAATCCTTATTGTAAGACCTTACTGCTTGGTACTTTATGGAATTTTCACCTGGTATGTCTATAGATAAAGTGTTTGAATTTGGAATTTTATTGAAAACAGCTGCCGTTACTCTGTTATTTTGGGGCGAGGTTTTTGTTGAATATACTAGAACATCAGTATTATTTTTTTCCTAGACACATACCATGACGATACAGTATTATTTGTAGCTACATACCACGCCTGTGTTGCAGCACTTCGACATGGGGAAAGTTTTAACTGCTGAAGTTTCAATGTACACTGCTAAAATGTACTTTCCTTTCTCAATTTTATTTCTTTTTAAATTCTTCAAATCTAATGGAATTTTAAAAGTTATTAACTGGTATGTGAAGTGAAATTTGACTTTGGATTTCCAAAATGGCCACCGAACCATTGAAACGTCCAAAATGCAAAAAGCATAAAATTTGGGGTCTAACCTTTATTAATCGTTAAAGTTGTGACCTATAATTCGTAGATGATTTATTCGAAATTTGTGATTTTCAAAAAAGAGTTATATTACCATTGATAAAGACTTTTATGTGATCATCATTATACATGCTTAATAGTACTTATTTATATTTACTCTTTTGTGAATTTCAACTTTCTGGCATAACTTACAATACTCAAATTTACTTTTTCAACAATGTCAGAGTCACCGTTGGTCACACGCAAAATCGAATTAAGATATACCTCGACAAAAACGAGATCTTGCATTAAGATTTATTTTATTGGAAACTCCATAATTTTGCAGATATTGCAGTTGTTCCTTTTGACATGTCCACACGCTCGTGTTCAACGGTAATGTAACAAACAACACTTCACAAATCGCTCAGAAGTAGTATGAGAAAGGTATACTGGAATACGAATAAGATCGAGGCTTTTATGGAAAAGAAAGATTAATATCGAAACATGATGTTCATTCTGTGTTTGGGTGTAGAGGGGTTCTTTGTTTTTTAAAATATGAACGCACATTGAATTGTTATTTTATATCATGATTAATATTGAAATATAATCATTATCATTATTATCATCATTATTAAGACTTTTTGAATATATACCTCGGAAATTGTCCAGATCGCCTTCTGATGAATTCTCCTTACACAGACCTATCGCCATATCTCGTACACTATTTACAATGCTCAGAACAGAACCTTGAAATAAAAAACGACGACAAATGTGTAGGCAGAATAATAACACACAACGATACAAAATAACCGTATTTATCTCAAACCTACAATGGCAAATCAAGAAAAATTATCTAATCTTTTTCAAACTATGTTTAGGAACATTCAATTTGATATTACATGGAAACAAAATAATACAATTTTGAAAGAAACATGAAGTAGCAAGATGATAATAAGCAAATTGAAATCGACATCGTACATCTAAAATGATAATTTAACACATAATCAAAGCTTATTGAAGTAAATGCGTTATTTAAAATTAATTTTAATGTGCATCATCTGTTTGCAAGATCTCAAGTAGGAAAATATCGCAATGGTTAAAATCGTAACTTGCATCAAAAAGTGAATGACTAAATATGATTTCTTTTTTCAGCTTATCCAGTAAACAAAAAAGACGAGAAAGACGCAATACCTGTCGCACAATGTCATCCAAAGACACAAATCATGTTGTCTCACAGAAATGTGTGCTTTAAACAGCGAAAGCTTTGAATTAATCCCTTGAATATAAAGAGATAAAAAAAAAAAAAAAATTGTTTATGTTTCTTTTACGAATTAATTAACTCAAGAGCGATTAGATCACGGCCGTCACTCGGCGAACCGAAAGATTGGTCGGTTAATCTATATTGTGTATGCGGCTATATCGGCGGTTGGTCTGTTAATCGGGTCGGTTATACGTCTGTTAGGAGTAAAACGTACAATTTAATGTTAAACTCTGTTAAATATACAGATGTTTGTCATATTATAAGAACCAAATCAAAGTGTCTGACATAACGATATCTAGATCTATAATAGAACATTTTCCATCTGTAAAAAAAAATCATAGCTTGCACAGTTTTCAGTAAAACTAAAAGGCGTTACGGAAGTATGTGGTATTAATGCTTAAACACATAGCAATGTTTTGGATAAAAGGCGAACATTTTATTACTTAGATATCATTTGGGGTTCGTGTTGTTTATTCTTTCGTTTTCTATGTTGTGTCATGTGTACTATTGTTTGTCTTTTTCATTTTTAGCCATGGCGTTGTCAGTTTATTTTCGATTTATTAGTTTGACTGTCCCACTGGTATCATTCGTCCCTCTTTTAAAGGACACAAAATAGTACATTGGTTCTAAACGATCAATTGACATTAGAACATATTTCATAATTGTAATATAAATAGAGTAATACCACATTTTAGTGAATATTACGGGAATAAAGTCTGTTAATGGTTTGGACCATTTGAATTGTGTCAGTTAAGAGTTATTTAGCCACGACAATAGTTTTGCTACCTTTATATTTTCCCATTGAAAAAGTAAAATATGGGATGTACTTGTGTAGAAAAAATGACAATACGGTGTAACAGTATCCTCTCGTAAGAGCATTTTCATTTTGACCTTCTTTGCATTTTATTGAAGGGTGTGTCACTTCAATATAGCGTGATATGGACTAGCCGCTGAAATATGCATGAATTTGTTATTTACGTTATCAATGAGTCTTATTTTTAGTGTCTGTTCAAAGTCTGCAACATCTGTGAATATGTTTCTTGTGTTGCAATGCAGCTAGTTAAATTCCATGCGTTTTCCGATATGCATTGTCTTTTCTACCTAGTCATCATTGTCATTTTCTGCCTAAAGAAATGTCTGTACCAAGTAAGGAATATGATCGTTGTTTTCTAAGACATGATTCTAAACAATAAATTGACATTAATAAGTTTTTTTTTCCATCAACATTTGTGTTAGTTGCTGATTAACTTTAATGTGTAACAAAAAGAATTTTTCCTTGAATCACAAAAAATGCATAATATTAATCTTATTTTTCCAGTAATGATGTATTACCATTGTAAGTTATTTAGCCGACTAGCAGTGTACAAACGTGCTTGTATTTGTATCGTGTGACTTTCAAGTTGGTGTAGAGAAAGATTGATGTTGAAAGGTTTGTTTATATTTGTATGCAATTATAAACATATTTCAATCCATTTGCTCAAAAATGTTTAGAATTGAAGACTGAAGTTTGTATATGTAACACATGATATAATAATTTTAAATGTTTAAATTTGAATTTTCTGTGATGTTTAATCACTACAAAGTAACTACCTTTTATTTCTCTTCATGCTTAAATTAAAAACAACCCATTTTACTTACTGATGTTTTGTTACATTACGAAGTTTATCTCTGATTTATATAATGATTTATATAGATGACAAATTGATGTCATTCATGAAAATAAAACAAAGTCCACTTGATATATGTGACAATTTTTTGATAAAATTAACATTACTCTAATATTACACTTTTTGAAACTATTTTTATCAATTTTCAATTTCCATTGTCTAAATTTATGTTTCATTGTTCATTTTTTGTTTCCGTATATGTTAGTCACTCGTCTTGAGTCTACCCATTTGTTCTGACAACACCCCTACATAGCAATCAAATTATACTTTTTTATTGGCATTCATAACTCTTAACAGACCAATTAACAGATCAAATTTTATACATCCGACCCCTTAATAGACCAGGTTTTTAATAACTAAAAATTATTTATGTAACCAAAATACAGATTTTCGTGTATGTTTTTTATATTAAGGTATTACTATGGTTAACAAACATAATGCCTATCTTTTTTCTATGTTCAAAATATTGAATGAAAGTAAATTCAACCAACTTGTCATTTTGTGTACATTTTGTGTGTGTTAAATGTGTATAAATTCATTGATGAGTAGTCCGCTTTAGTTTCTCAAATTCTGTTTTGTGTTTGTTATTTTTTTTCTTTTGTAACCGTGGTGTTGTCAGTTTATTTTTGACATTACTTGTGTCTCTGTGTTATCTTTTTGATCTCTTTTAATATATATTAGGTCCTGGGACACAGTTTTTGTAATTTTAATTTTGTTGTCTACTAGTCCTGGTGTGGATAGTGAATAACTTGCAATTTTTTTTTCATTTTTTCATACACCTTTTCAATTTATTTCTTGATATTTTATGCATAAAAAGTAAAAAAGTGAAATTATACATGTAAAATATTGAATTATTAGGTGGAGTAATGGTTTTGTCAAGTTTGACAAGGTACAAAATAAGTATGTCTTAAACTATCAAACTGATCGACAGACCCCCTTTACATAAAATATTCATAAGAGCCAATAAACTTTCCGATAATTTTATTATAATTTGTAATACACTACTCTGTTAATAAACTTTTATGGCTAGAGCACTGGCGATTTTTTTAATATACCTTTTATGTCTAAAAATAGTAAAACGAAATAAATGTGTTCTTGGGCCATATGATGCAAATTTATCTGCTTATATATGCTTACAATCTCTGTTGTTCGTGTTGTTACATTTTGGAATTTGAATGTCTTGGACTAGTGTATAAACCGCTTCGATTTTGTCCTCAATTGAATCCTCTTTACCTTCAATCTTCTGCAAAGTATTAACGGTTACCTGCAATATATAAGTATTAATATTACCTGCAATATATAAGTATTAATATTACCTGCAATATATCAGTATTAATATTACCTGAAATATATAAATATTAATATTACCTGCAATATATAAGTATTAATATTACCTGCAATAAAAATTTAAAAAGGATAACTGTCAGAATGTATAAGATATGTTCAGTAACCTGACATATGTTGTGTTGTCGTACATATGTTCAAACATTCTTTTGAATAAATGTTCATTTACAATTTTAAATGCACATCTGTTATTCATATCTATTTCAGGTTATACTATATGATCAAATTCAAAATGAACATAGAATTAATGAAAAGATTCAACGGAACCTATAAAATGTATAATCAAAAATATTTCTGATAGATAAAAGACTCAAACAAACAAAAGTTGCACAATGGCATTATATGGTGACGATTCTCAAACATCCATCATAAATCAGGGAATTTAAGCGAAGAGGTAAACAAGACAGTGTGGATGAATTGTAAATAGTCAAATTCAAATAATTCAAATTTCAAAAGTAGTCTCCATTGACCATGGCAAATCTATTCCAACTCGTCAACAATCAAGATATGAAATAGGTAAAAGAAAATTTTGCGAACGTTTCACTATAGCCAAATTGACATTCACAAAATAGGAGATATTAGTTAATCACAAATCTGTCCCTTTATCCTTTTGTATAAACGTATGAACAAATGATATACTCGATACCTAAAAGAGATGCTAAGGATATCAAAGTGATATTAGAGAATTTTAAGTTTCAAACGAAACTTACGTACGTAAACGCAAGTAACTTTGGCTTACAATTATAATACCGACTTATAAGACATAATATAAACTGTGGTTGTCTCCTTTCGCCGGTCTCAAGCATTTTAGATTTCAGTAGGATAGTTACAATATTGTTTTAATTCTAAAATAACATTCATTTATCATTACACACGGACCCATCGAATATCGGGGAGGGGGGGGGAGGGTTTGCGGTCGGTGCTGTGAATTTAAAATAAAGATATTTCTGGCTCTGTTTTATCCATGCACACCCTCCCCTAACAATCAAAGGGTTGCTACCGGACCAAAAACATGTGGAAATTTATTAAGGTGACCAAAGGTAAAATTTGTACAAAAATTAGAAAATAACACATTTACAGATTATTTTTGCCACAAACTGCTTTGGTATTTGAAAGTCAACAATTTCCGTTCCTTTTTATCCGTCTTCCGTCTTCTCGGGACTGAGGAAATTTATCAACCTCACCATACCAGAATACATGCAAATAGGTCTGCATGGTCGGCGTTCTATCGAGCTGACAAAAAGGAGTTCAACTAGCTGACTATACCTCATAAGGTCGGAACAAGTAAGGTCAATGGTACTGTAGTTACATCGGAAAACGGAGGAGTCAATCTGTTTACCTTAAGAAGTAAATCGGTTTATATGTCACAGTACATACGTTGACAGAGTAACAGGTCGACAGGTCGACAGGTTGACACTAGAAAGGTTTACAGGTTGATACTAGAAAGGTCTACAAGGTTGACAAGTGTTAAGGTCGACGTGTTAAGGTCGACATGTGAAGAAGTCGATAAATGCATAGGTCGACAGATTGACAAGTGTAAAGGTTAACAGGTTGACAGATCGACATGTTGAAAAGTCGATAAATGCATAGGTCGTCAGGTTGACAAGTGTAAAATGTAACGCTCGCGTGTATAGTTGAGTTATGTGATTTTATAAATGATCTTGATTGGGAACAAGATTTCTCACGGTTGCAGAATAAGGCCATGCAAGATTTTTCACGTTCTTACAAGATAAAATTGTCAAGATTTAAAAACCTTTTCAGTCTATTTTTCAAATTACAGTCCTTGCGGTAAAATTAAGATTGGACGAGTCCTTTTCATTTTATCATACCAAGTCGTGTAGGTTAGTGAATTTTAAACAGAGTCATCTGAAATCGTACTGTAAAAACTGAAAATTATAAACCTTTTTGTTCTCAGTCATTTAACATGTTTAAGACTTTTCAGTTCAATTTGGCCGTTTTAGTCTGATTATTGGTAACTAGTGACAAGTTTTACGAAAACATTTTTGTGCATCAAGTTTAATTTAGAATAAACAAGTTTAATAAATTAAACGTTTATCTCATGATTATATGACTTGAAACACAATAATTGTTAAATACATCGAGGACAAAAATATACTGCACATAAGGATATATTATCTATAAAACATTTAAAAAAAATGAACTTATAAACAAACGTTAGGGTCATCACTTATGGAATTCTGCACATCAATTTCAATTGATCAGAAGAGAGTAAAATATCGTTGGTAATACTTGGTTGTTAACCTGCAGACCATGCAAGGTCAGTGGCGGATCCAGAAATTTTTATAAGTGGTGACTCATTAACTTCCTAAGAGGGGATCCGCTCCGGTCATCCTTTAGTGATTCCCCTGCCCCCTCTCCGAAATCCGCCTCTGAAGCTGAGTATGTATTACAGATAAAAAGTAACAAATAACTAACTTAGTGGCTGTACCAGCGGGGGGGGGGGGGGGGGGGGGGGCTGTGATTGGATCCTACATTTTGCGGAAAATTCGAAAATTACATCAATATGACGGTAAGGAGACAACAATTGTTTTTTTTTCTTTTATTCTGAAACACCTCTTTTTGAAAAGTCTGGATCCGCCCCTGTTAATAATCCACCAGTTTAGAACCACGGTTTTGCTATATATCCAAGTTTGTTGTAGTCTGGTTCATCATGAAGCAAATATAGTCTGGTAACTACCCAAATAAAAACAACAGAAATTGAACTACAATCACTACAGCAAAAGATAGAAATGTATGTCGTATATTTAGTAATTATTTACAATTGGATGAATCTTTCTAAAAGTTATTTAAAGCTTTGATTGTCGCTTATGCCTAATTTGGCTCCAATATTTAAGGCAATGCAACAGGAAAAAAATTATGAACATTTTCGAAAACCCTACTCACATGGTTTACCTGATTGACATATAAACTAGTACAGCATGTGACAGTCAAATTCTAAAGTTAATACGCTGATCGTGACAAAAGGGTCCAATAATCTTAGAATCAAATCACGCTTCGTTGACATTAATGTTTAAGATATTATTACCCATAACGCTTACCGTATCTCGCCTTGGATAACTTACATGTCGCCTTGTCCTTAATCTTTGATCAACTTTATCCTTTTTAGAAAAAATATATTCAATAACTCATTATCCCGTATACTCTTTGAACGCGGCACGCCATATTCACAAATTAGTTGAAAAGAAACTCTTTTAGTACGAAAATAGGACAAAAAAAGTTTGCCTTTTCGTATGTTCAGATATAAGTCAAGTGACCGACTGTGTAAACTTCTGCTCGTGGAATACGTTATTTTATTTATAGATTTGAACTAAATGGAGAAAGGGAGACAAACACTATTTTACAACGGCCAAGTTAAGGTGTATTGCGTACGTCAAAATATACGATTGTTGTTTAATTTCCAAGTTAAATGGCCAACGGGAGATAACAATGAACATTTTTTTAAATGTTAAGGTGTGTTACGTTTAAGGAGGCTCGAGGGTATAAAAATTTCAGAAAAAAAAATAAACTTTTGTTTTTCATTTCAAATTTTATTTGTTGTCTTTTGTAGTTGTTTCTTATTATATGGTACAAAAATCATTCAAAACAAACAATTCGTGTTGGCCCCAGATGACTTTTAAAATGTATACATCATTGAAAAAGTTCCCAATTATCTCCCTTTGGTGGAAAAATGCCATTTTTGGCTTTAAAATTGAAATATCTTTTCTAACCTATCGGTGACCTTTATTTTTTAATATAATTTCCATATAAGCTGTACTTAAACTAAATTATTGTAAAATTTGAGCGATTTCTGTAATAAATTTCTTTCTTTTTTTTTCGATATTACCTTTATTTCTCCTATTACTTCAACAGAAAAAAAACACCTTTACAAAAATGTATGCTTCTTTCGAAGGCAGATTGTGGGCGCAAACGAACGGTGACCCCATTTCTTTATTTTATTTTTACTATTAACTATAAGATAAAGTTAATTTATAGAAAAATATAGAGAAATCCTATATAAATGATTTAGTCCCGCGAACCCCCTTAAGTACGTCAAAAACCTAAAATTCTCTATTTAGACTTCTAGTCACAAACATTGTACAGCAAAACGTGGTTGAAGACAATAGACGCAAGAGCTACGAAAATTATATGCTCGTAAGTCACAAACTAAATGACAAAGGCATGGCAAAAAAACGAAAAAAAACGACCATAAGATAAACAATAATAAGACTAAGCAACACATACTTCACAAAAAAAAGGGATAATCTTAGGTGTTCTGGAATGGTTAGCAGATTTCATCCACCTGTGTCGCTCCTCATGTTGTGAATGTCAGTACATACATTTTAGGATGTCTAATTCGGTAGATCTTTTTCGATTAAAAGAAGACGACTGGATTGCGGTAAACACAGTGAAACATGTCAGTTGTCTACTGTCAAACAGAAATTGTAAATTCAGAATTATTATCAAGTGTTTGTAAATGCAAATAATGCGACTAGCTTTCTATCGCAAAAAGAATAACTGGCATACTGATACGTAATTCATATCTGTACATGCAGATATCCGTGAAATTTCAAAAAAATATCATCCCATTATTGTCCATTGTTCATCAATCGTAATAATAAATGCATGCATTTTGGAATTAGCAGTATTCTGTAACGGTCAAACTCGTGCCGGTGTTCGAAAAGAGGATTTTATCTTGACCACTTAGAACTTTGGGATTAATAGCTTCATTGCAAGCAGCAGCCCTTTATCAGGGACATTATAATAAACTTCACAAAAATCCTTATTAAGAACGATACACTATGGACATAAGTTACCATCAGTGGTTTCGAAACAGTGCTAGAAAAAATAACAGGCAACAAGTAGTGTACGTTCAAAGCAATCTTCCTGGTACACACCTTTGACAGAAACGCCCAAACATAAACATTGAAAGCAAGGATGAGTACAAATAGACAATTTTCGCAAAATGTATTAATATAAATATGTACATAATGTTGTTTGAATTAAAATATTTAATTACATTTATGATTTACTTTTAATAGATTTTAGATAATATATCAACTATACATACGTGTTCAGATGTTTTAAGCAAGTTCAATACCACGGTAACAAACAAAACCTTATTCGTTGGTTCATCTATTAATTCTTGTAAATCTATTGTATATTCGTTTTCCTTGTCTAAAGCTTTTGCTACTTTAAGAATGTTGGATTGTGTTTCATTCCAAATTTCCCAAAACTTATCATTGTTGATGCTGCAGTCTGGATGATGTGCAATTTTGTTTCGATTTTCATAGATATTTTCCAGATATTTTCGACAGGAACAAAATTGCTTTGTTAATTTTGTAGTCAAATCTGTATCTTGTTTTATCAATGAAGATAGAGTCAAATTACTTTGGATAGTGTACTGACAGGAGCAAAATTGATGAGGACACGGTGAACTCCCTTGTTTACATATTATTTCAAATTGTTTTTGGTGAATACACTTGTCTGGAATATCTCTGTCAGCATTACACTTACAACAACAAATCTTATCCACAGATAAATGATAAACCTTGTGGACATTTTCCGATAGGAAAGCAGAGAAAGAAGTGTTGTAATCTTTAAGATGGCAATCCCAAAATACTTGATAACAAAATTGAACAAGAAAAAATCGAATAAGGGTGAAATCTAAATCTTTTAGCTCAACACTTTTATTTGCCTTCAAACAGCAAAGTTGTCCTTTTCTTTGATATTGATGGTTGTCAAGTCGATCGATGTGAGAGTTTTCAAAAATAGATAGCATTTGTTTTTGGTTAATGACCTTTGAAAAATTTGGCTTTGGTGGTATAGGCTTCGTTTTGCATTGACAGCAATTAACATTGCAGAAAAAATGGTATATTTCATGTTGATGATCATTTATAAATTCCTCTAACGTGGTGTTTGTTAAATGAAAGAAACGATGCAACAGATCACGGTAAACCTTCGCCCCAAAGCAGAATATTAATGTTATCAGCTTGAAGTAGTTCTCCTGTTCTTGAGTATACGGCATTATTTCCGATGTTTATTACACGGGATCTGCGAAAGAAAAATTACATTTTTAAAACAGTTCAACGGATGCCATAATAAATATGATAGTGGCAAGCTGTCCAAATTATACTACTCAGAAATAATATCAGTATAAGTATATTGCTAGACTTAATTGCTCACAAAATTAGATTGTAATGAAAGTTACTATTTTCTAAATACGCTTGATATTTTGTTCACTTCTTAATAGAATAAAACGATACTTATTTTATGTTCATTCCTGTCAATATAAAGTACGGATTATATAAATACCCCCGGTTGTTTTGTAATTAGCAGATATTAAAAAGATATCATTCGTTTTGTGCTGATCCTTTAGAAAAACCACAAGGGAACAGATTGCCTACTCGTTTTGTGATGTTTCCTTCAAATGAAAATGTAATCATGTCATTTGTGGTGTTTCCGTAGTGCCGGCTAAAACCTAATCTACTTATAAAGTGTTATTTCAGACGAAAGGATAAAACCTATCAAACATTGGATTTAAAAAAAGAGCATTTGAATTTTCCATGTGACCATTGTCCTCTCCTCTGATATATGATTTTTATTAACATACCGGATACTAAATCATATCTTGGACACACTATTTGTCTATCTATGTCTAGCCAGAGAAATATTTTGTGTTTTCATTTGAAAAACCGTCAGAGGAGTTGCATTCACTACATGTCACTATGGTACATCAAGTAACAACCGTCATTGTCTCAACACGAGTTAAGACTTAAATACTTTAATTCCAGTTAAGAGATAACTGTATTGTATTTGAAGCTTTAAGGACGTCTATCGGTAGTTTTACTGTCGCAAATTTAGTTAATCTGGCGACGCGTATTGGAGATGGACGCTAACTGTCATCCAATCAGAACCATTGATACACAATTATTTCATTAGAATACAAAAGGGTCTTATCAAAACTACGAAATTATATTGTCCACCACACCATGTACACCTTATGATAAATAATGCTTCTAAGTATGAACCGTTTTGTAAATCGTTCTCAAATGAGTTGTTTGAATATGATGTTCTTCTTATTGGTCAAAGTCCCTCAAGTTCTGTAAAATGTTCAAATGAACAAAATGGTTAAATATTGTCAATTACACATGATAGCAATCAGAAGTGAAAGGAGATTTCTGTTGAAATCTATCAAATGATATAAAAAAAGAAGATGTGATATGATTGCCAACGAGACAACTCTCCACAAATGACAAATGACCAAATGACACAGAAATTAAAAACTATAGGTCACCGTACGGCCTTCGACAATAGGCAAAACCCATACTGCATATTCAGCTACAAAAGGCCCCGAAATGACAATGTAAAACAATTCAAACGAGAAAACAAAAAGGGTAATTTATGTATAAAAAAATGAACGAAAAATAAATATCTAACACATAAACAAACGACAAGCATTAAATCATGGGAATTACAGACTCCTGACTTGAGACAAGCACATGCATTCGGAATGTGGCAGGGTAAAACATGTTAGTGGGATCCCAACCATCCCCTTTACCTGTGATAGTGGTGTAACATTACAAAATAAGAACGATTTACAAAAATTAGTTGAAAAAAACCCTCATCAGATGGATTCATATACAAATACTATACAGAGTGGACTTTGCAGGATACTTGTATATTCCAACAACAAAAAGCCACTAAGTACAGACCTGAGAGTACTCTGACCGCTAGTTTAAAACCACTAACACCTAATTAAAATAAATCATGCATCTAAGGTTAGATTATCAAGTTGCTTTCACAATGTTTTGTTGTCACAGTACCAAGTACCAAAAAAAAAGACAATTCTCACAACACCCGTAGAAATTGACGAAAAAAATGGCAAGATAGTCATCATGGCAAACAATCCTACCAAGTATAAGAGCTTTAAGGTAAGAAGTTATAATACCCAGAAAAAGGTCAACGTCCCTTTTCACATGCAAAAATTTCAAAATCAAACTCAACTAAAGCATAGTCAAGAGAACATGACAAATAATCCTTCCAAGTATGAACGAGTTTTGTCAAACGGTATCAAAGAATTGGAGTGTTCCAGACGGATGAACGAAGACTATCACATTTCCCCTGAGGTACAAAAACATATTTCCGTACAAAAAAAACCCAACCCCGAAACATACAGAAATAGAGGTAACCTACAGATGTGAATAGTTACAGGGTATCTATCTTCAAAAATCTGTGCAATAATTAATAACAAAAGTTACGTTTATAATCCCATACTCAATATATGTGTCTGAAACGATGTAGTTTAGTTTTAAGAAAAAAAGCGATTCGTTGTATCTTGTATCAACAAATTTGAAAAAACTTTATGTAAATTTTATTCAAAATTTTGAAACGCAACATACTGCATTCTAACATTTTAAAGTGATATTAAAAATAACTTCTTATCAACATGATCAAAGTTCTGAATACTCTTATATCTTGGTCTTATCTCTGCTTTTAGGTGCAATGCAGCAGGGATATCAGGTGAAACAATGAAGAATTATCATATGAAAAAAAACAAATCCCTTAATTCTTGGTCTACGATTTTTACCATTTGATAAATTACACATTTTAATAAATCAATAATAAAGTTTATATTGTGTAAAGTGGATCATCTGTTAACCTCCTTATCACATTTGATGTCCTGGTATGAATCAAGTTGAAATTTTATAATTAGGTCTTTCCACCTTTCCGTGGAAAGACCTATTGGATTTCTTCTTCTTATTATTAGGTCTTTCCACTTTTCCGTGGAAAGACCTATTGGATTTCTTCTGATTATTATTATTTTTTTTTTCTTCCGCCCAATTTTTTTCCTTCGCTGTTTTTTTGTTTCGCAAGATGTCGCTTTGATATTTGGAATATGATATCGAACAGGTAATACGCTTTTGAAACCAACTCTGCTTAACTGAATACTTTCCCATATAAGAGTTATCTTCCCGAACACTGTTTTTCTTGTGGCCACTTCTCCTTCGCAACCGTAAAAGATTACGACAAATTTATTTTACCAAATTGCTCGTTATATCCTCAGGATGTTCTGTTTCATTTTGACCGAAGCCGTATAGAGATTCCATATGAGAGTTAGTTCCCCTTTTGTATTTGAAATTTTGAAATGTATTTTAAACTGAAAAACCATAAGTGATAGAGACCTAGGGTCTTTTGATTTGAGATCCTTGGTCCAAAAAAATTATAATTAGGTCAAGGTCAAAGGTCAAGGTCATATTCTAAATTTTGATTTTGGCTTATTTTCACTCATTTTCATTAACCTTATAAGATATCGACAAATTATTTTTACTAAATTGTTAGTTGCGACATGTCGTAACATAATAATTTTGGTTGAAAGGGTGCGTAGACAATAAATGGGAGTTTTAGCCCCTATCACATCTAAAATTATGCGTAAAGAGATATAATTTATTAACCATACATATTAGAGACCTAGGGTCTTTCGATTAGAGATCCTTGGTCCAAATAAATGAAAATTAGGTCAAGGCCAAAGGTCAAGGTCATATTCTAAATTTTTGATTTTGGCTTATTTTCACTAATTTTCATTAACCTTATAAGCATGATAAGATATCAACAAATTATTTTTACTAAATTGTTATTTGCGACATCTCGTTACTTAATAATTTTGGTTGAAAGGGTGCGTAGTCAATAAACAGGAGTTTTAGCCCCTATCATATCTAAAATTATGCGTAAAGTGATATAACTTATTTACCATACATATTAGAGACCTAGGGTCTTTTGATTTGAGATCCTCAGTTTGTGACCCTGAAATTGAGGTCAAGGTCAGAGGTAAATTTGACGTTCTAGATTATGACCTTTGCTTAAAATTCATATCTATACATCATAAAGCCATAGGAACTGACATTTTAGACTGATTTTTAATATTTTAATATCAAAATAGATATTTACTGGTGGAAAGACCTTCAATTGTTCTCTAAACAATTGGTTTTTAATTATTATTTTTTTCTTCCGCCAACTTTTTTTTCCTTTGCAGTTTTTTTGTTTCGCAAGATGTCGCTTATACATATGGTATATGATATCGAACAGTTATTACGCTTTTGTAACTGACACCGCGTAACCAAAATCTTTTCAATGTGAGAGTTATCTCCCCGAACACTGTTTTTCTTGTGATCGCTTAATATTCGCAACCGTATAAGAAACAGACAAATTTATTTTACCAAATTGCTCGTTATATCCTCAGGATGATTTGATTTATTTTGACCGGAGCTATCCGGAGACTCCATATGAGAGTTTTTTCCCCTTTTATATTTGATATAAGTGATATGCATTTTTAACTGGAAAACCATAAGTGTTAGAGGCCTAGGATCTTTTGATTTGAGGTCCTTGGTCCAAAATAATGAAAATGAGGTCAAGGTCAAAGGTCAAGGTCATGATTAAATTTTTGATTTTTGATTGTTATCTCTTATTTTCAGAAATCTTATAAGCTATCGACAAAATATTTTCACAGAATTGTTAGTCGCGACATGTAGTTACACATAAATTTTAGTCGAAAGGGTACGTAAACATTTGCTGCGAGTTGCTCCCCCTTTTATATCTAATATCAGTCGTATGGTAATATAACTCATTAACAAAATAAAGTAAAGACCTAGAGTCTTTTGATTTGAGGTCCTTGGTTCATGACCTTGAAATTGAGCTCAAGGTCATATGTTAATTTAACGTTCTAGATTTTGACCTTTGCTTTTACCTCATATGTATTCATGTTAAAGCTATTAGACTTTTTGCATTAGGTTGCAAGCAGTATAACGTTGAAAAAGGTAACCGGAAGTGACCTTTTGTAAACCGGAAGTAGCTAATTTTTGTAATAAATTATTGTAAAAGTATGTAAAACCATATATTTTTGGAATCAGCGTCAAATAAACTCTAAGACAGTACCGAAAGTAACATATTTTGAACTGGAAGCAAAAAATTATCTCCCTTATTTATATCTTATTGTATAGAAACCTTATATTTTTGGAATCAGCGTACAATAAGTTGTCATTTGACGCTGAAATTGACATTTAAAACCAAATTTTAATATTTTCATATAAAAAAATCATTACTGGTGGAAAGACCATCAATGGTTCTCTGAACAATTGGTTTTTAATTTATTTTGAAATGCTAATACAGGTAAAATATTGTGCAAAATCAAATTTGACTTGGCAATTGGATTTAAAGGCGTAAAGTTGTTCTTTTGAAATCATTGACGTTTTTTTTCTAGAAAAAGGGGTATTTAGTTTGACCGTTTTTGTGGTACGTATACATTGTGTATTTTCTTTACCTCTAAAAAATTACGAAATTAACCAGTGCGATAGTGACTTTCATTTTATATTCAGCTTTTTCCATATATACGTGTCGGAAATATGAATAAATTAACTTTGTTAACAGAGTAAGGTGAAAGATTGAGTCATTTGTTGATATTGACATTTCTTAAATTACAAAGTCATAAGAGGTTATGACTTGGTAACTGTCTTGAATCAGAACCGGTCGTTCAGTATTTTTCTATTGACAATATTGACAAATATGATATCATTACTCTGGTCCACAGTTTATTTGGTAAATCTGTTAAAATTACATTCTTAAATTTATTGATGTATCCTTGTTAGTCAATCGTTTTTTCTGAACGTTTGAATTGTCGCAAAACAGATTTAAATGGCTAGTCTTCATTATAGTAGCAGTTATCAAATACAAAAATAGTCTTTACTATATCATATCTCTTAGATGCTTACTTTTTGTCAAAATTTTAAAATAGACTGGCTTTTCTTTAATTACAGTCTCGAAAACTCACCAGGCGTATTCAGATAACTGCTGTATCAAAATCCAAAAAATTGCACAAGGCTTCAAATTTTTCATTCAACATTCGTTTTGTGCTCTACCCGTTTTTTTATACAGACAAATCTACCAGACCGTGGTAAACACATGATCAAGTAAATATTTAAAGGTTGTGATCTTATTTCGTATATAATTTCTATCAAAATAATAGGATAACTATTCGGTATTTAAACTTATAACTTCATTTATTTAATTTATCGTGTTAAACATAAGCTAGATTGCAAGTTTATCGCAAAAGAATTTCTTCGCTGTGTAAACGATGCATTGCATATTGTGTGTCACAATATGTCATTGTCAATTGATAGTTAAAATCATTTTAAGAAAGAGACTGTAAATTAGAAGTCATATTAGAAGAAAACTTGGACACATGATAGGTATATATTTTTTTCTGCCACGGCTAGGCTGTGTTGTTTTTGTACCCCTATTTGTGACATTTTGTTCATGCATCATTGTCAATATAATGGAAATTAATGCGACTGCAGTACAAGTGAATGGTTTAGCGCTATACAATCAGGTTCAATCCACCATTTTCTACTTTTGAAAATGCCAGTACCAAGTCAGGAATGAATTTTTTTCGGAGTTTAGTATTTTTGTGATTTTACTTTTTATCACTTAAGAAATAAAAACAGCTTAAAGAAACAATAAAGATGTTGCGTGTTTTGTATCTAAAATCTTAATAGTTTACCAGGGTTCAAATATTTAACCAACTTATGATTTTAAATAGTCTCTAGCACTGATTTTACCAATATTCTCTGCAGATGTCCGTAATGGTGCATCGTTGATTTAAGAATAACAATTAAATGTACTCTGTTGTTTATTTTGCAGATCTAAATAAAACAAAACAATTTTCGATTATTTAATTGAATCTTAAACTGAATCATTAATTCTCAAAAAGGAAGTGTTTCAGTTCAATAACGTTAATTTGAAGAAATATTTTAAAAGATATCAATTATTACCGGGTTTTTTTTCCGGATAATTTATGGTAACATGATCATGTGGATGGTGACAATACATTTTGTTATTGAAATGTCCATATATATGTAGTAATCTTTATGGTTTTAAGTGGATGACTTCAATTTTATTATGAGAAGAATTTGTAGTAGAACTTTTAGAAATTCTTCGTTTTCCCAAAAGGTCCATCGGAATATATCCTTGAGGATCCAGTAGAAAAAGAGTTTAAAAAATAATTGAAACAGTTTTCTTCTCTACAACTGGTATAAACCTTGAGAAAACTTGTCAATACTGATTACGCTTCATTAGACCCCAAAATGTAAACCCGCATCCGCTCGTTTTTTCTCAAAATTTAGCACAAAAGAAATAGAAAGATTTGAATTTATAGCTTGGTGACATTAATTGTCGCAAAACTGGTTTACATGGCAAGTTATTCTATCAATAAACCTTTTTTTTGTATATAATACTAGCATTCAACATGCATGAATAAAAGGGCGTTACTATATGATATCACATTTCAATTTACCAATTTATGATTAAAAGTACCAAAGTTTTGGTGCAGGTTCACTGATTCCTCTTCGTAGTTTTTAACAATCGAACTAGACAAACAATCTTCAATTTCAGTCGAAAAAGACTTAGCTTGTGAATATTGGATATATATCTGCTATTTCCAAAAATATGTACAAACTTCCAATTCTTTTTCCTCTATTTTTGTTGAGTGATTTCAGATGTTTAAACAAACATGGCAGCCAGACTGTTATAATAAATACGTTTATGAATTCTTTTGAGGATGTGTTGTTAACTCGTTTCTCATTTTTATCTAAACATATCTTTTTATCTTTATAAACTAATATTTACCTTTATTAAGATAACAATATAAACCAAACAAGATCTCTATACGTCATGACGAGTGGTCCCCGTCGTTGTACGTATTGGTTAGGTATAACATTGTTAGTCACAATTATTCATTGTGGTACGATAGTAAAACATTGTCAAAAGTTCCGAAACTCCTCTAGAAAAAAAAGTCAAATAAAAACATGACGAAGGTTAATATAATGGAAACTGAATCAAACCTAAGTATGGAAACAGAGCTTTCTGTCACACTATGTCAGAGTATAAAATGTTAAAGAATCTCTAATTTGGCATTAAAATCATAAATTAAGATAATTTCATAGGGAACACGTCTACTCAGTTTCATGCTGATTGGACTTCATCAAAAACTACCAAAATTTTTAACCTGAAGCGGTACAGATGGACGAACGGACGAACTGACGAACGAACGAACAAACGGACGAATGAACGAACGCACGTACCAGAAACATAATGCACGTAAATGGGGCATTCCTACTAATCATGATTGGTTTCCGCTAGAGGTATGATTCGGACGGACGAGCGGATACCATAGCATCATCATATGGCTCACAAAATTTTCTTATATAACATAAACATAACATCCAGATATATAGAACGATTGTTTGGTTGATGATTGTTGTTTAATACCACTTTCAACAATATTGTGTTATTTTGTGGCGGTCAGTTTTGTTTTGGTGTAGGAAGCCGTAGAGAGAATTAATAACCTCCGGTAGGATAATAGAAGTCTTAGCCATTTAGAGTTGAGTGCACCTGTCCCGTGCAGAATTCGAGCTCAACACCCCGAGGCCCCTGATATACAACTTACCTTGATATTTATTTATATTTACATATTTATATATACAGGGTACACGTATTTATCTTCATGAACATTGTTTTGTATATAAATAACTACAGTAGGTCCGTTTATGAATTCCAATTAAATGTTTGTGTCGGAAATTAAATTGTTCGTCTATTTTACAATGCATGTTATTGTGTTATTACAAAATGTTATAAAAAATATATGATCCATTTGTAAAATAAATTTCACAAACCTTCAAACGATAATACCGTTTCATACAGTGTAAATAGGGGGAAAGCTCATCAATATCTGTGTAGACTAAGATAGGTGTCTAATCTCTGCTGTCATGTACACTGCAGCACGGATCTTTAGGAAACTAGAATATGTATGGTACCTTCGATTGAATAGGTTTTTTTAGACGACATGCAGTTTTATACAAAGTATTCAACATAAAAAGATCGCTACCTACAGACCTGAGTTTGGAAGATATTGCACAAACTTTTGATCTTTATTCCCTGATATTCCTATTTTGATCACAATAAATATAAAATGTATGTGCTGCTTTAATGCAATGGTGTAATAATCAATATATAAATCCTTCAGCTCAGTAAGCTTTTGTCTGCGCTGTTTTTGTCATGCACATAGTTTTATGTTTGTTTTGACATAATGCATATCGTTTGGTAAATACATTTATTCTTGATTTCTTTCAATTAGTAGCATTCACTTTCATATTTTTATCAGACATAAACAAGTCGACAAATTTACTAATACAATATCTTGCTTGTTTGTATAAAGTAAACGATTCGTGTGCCCCCTATTTACCTTTAATGTCGCAGTCTTAACCTAGATAAAATGATGACATTTATTTTGAATTGCTAATACAGGTAAACGATTGTTGATTTACAGGACTGGTGTAATTTTTTTTATATCTTGTTAAAAAGAAAAATAATAGATGTATTTAGTTGGACCACTATTGTTTTCAATGTGCATGTGCTTAATTTGCTTTAACAACATCAACAAGATATTTACAAAAACACGACGATCGTCCAAATGAATTTATAGTTTATTAACCAAACTTGTATATGAATGTTGCTCCTTTTATAACGGGAATAAAAATGACGGTAATATTTCCATGTGACGTATCCCGAAGAGACAATGGTGGTCCAGAACTGATATCAGCTTTCTTTTCGGTTTTATATTTGAAACTTTAAAAAATAAATTGTATTACTTTGTCGATAGGAAGTAAGGTATACTTGAATCAAATAGCAGAGTATTTTGCTTTTCAATCTAGGACGACTTTTGGGATGATAGTTTAAGACATGTTGTTTCAAATGAAATATTTGTCGAAGTAAAGAAAATATTTCAGATATCGCTAAGCCAACATTTCTTTTGATTCATCGCTTCTGTTTATAAAGTGAAATAAGTGATCGCGGTAATAAGCACGTCTTTATTTTGTAGATTACTAGGTTTTACTATAAAGTGTCAAATTTCTAGTATGTAATTACTATCAAATAAAGAGATACATTAACCATTGCTATAGTGACTTGCATTTTACCATAATCAGATCTTTGAATTTAACCCACAAATTAAATCAAATATATTTTATTGCTAATAAAAGCGCCCACAAGGAGCAGAACAATCAACATTAATTACATACACATGATTACAAGTGATTCAATATGATTAAGACACAATGTTATACATTTTTTTAAATTAAGACAAGTAGAAGAATACAACAAGCACAGTTTAAACTAGGTTAGCCACGAGATAAAAAAAAGGTGTTCAATTCAGAAGGAAAGAGAAGAAAATCAAATAATAATCAGCAGCCAGTTTGGTTCAATTTTGCATTATAGGCTAAGACACATAAAAAAAATGGCTGGGTTAACACTTAAATACCTTACCGTTGAATCTATTACATTTACAATCATTATAATTAGCATTACATCTGATTTTATGAATTTCGATCCCACTTGTACTGGACAACCATCTGTTGTGTATTTTTTCTGCAAGCAATCTTTTAACTAATGATGTTTACCGGATCCTTTTTTCCCCCGACTATGACTAATCGAATGTCCCGTTTTTTCTCAGAGCTAGACTCTTCTAATTTGTGGTACAAAGGAACATATTGTTTGTCGGACATCAATTTCATTTCAATCGGAGTTTTGTCCTCTAAAATAATAATTTAAGTTATATAGAAATTAGTTCAAGAAGGGTAACATAGTCTAGTAATTACAAAAATGAAGAACCTTTTTTTAATAAGAAAGTTAAAAACACGAATAACGAAGAGATAGTTTTGAAAATCTTATAAAATTACTACCTTCAGTTAGTTTGTTTCTATCTGTTTTAATGTATATTTTAAGATAAATCATACTTGATTTTAAAGAGTAAATTGAAAACAAATATAAATGTGTTAAACTAAAACAATATCAATAATCCAACCTTCAACTTTTGGCGTGGAATGCATTTGCCCTGATGGTGTCGGGTTGACATCCTCAACCATTTTTGTCATGACAGTCTAAAACAATAAATCTAATTATTTTGATTGATATGCCAGTTATAGCTGGCACCTATGGTAGAAGCATCTTCTTGGAATAAAGAACGATAACTTTCTCTATACGACCCATCTGAAAAGTTTCGTCACTCTCGTTAAATCTCGTACAATGATTTTTTTAATGGCGGTCGAATCTAACGTTTCAACGCGAACTTGAAAAAACGGGACAGATCGGAATAATTTCGATGTTAATTACGACAATAATTTTTATTTGTTAACAAAAACAAGAATTCGGAAATTTTGGTAACTTGTGTAGCTTATTTAAATTTTATTGTACCACGGAAATTACCGAAGTTAGGACAACAACATCTGACGCCATATTTCGCCTGTTTCAACTTTCCATTATCAGTGAGGTCAAAACAAATTACCTAAATAATCACAGGTACTTTATTTAAAAGTCACAAAATCACAATTAACGATAACATATTTAGCGTAAAAGTTCCGTCCAGCCATGGGAACACAGAAAAAAACTCTGCAAGCATTACATTTCGGATTTTTTTTATAATGGCCATACGGCATGCGGGGTAAACTCCGGTGCAATGGTTGACCATGCCATGATTACTTATGTTCATCTGCAACATTATTCCCCACATCAAGGGACAGTGATTTATGTTGGTTATACTGTTGAATGTGATCTCGGTTATTCATGTAGCCAAAGGGGAATCCAGAACCTTTCATAAGTCAATCTTCAGTGATTCCCTATATAATCAACATTTTTGCCCCACGAAAAGGCCCTCCTGTATCCACCTATGGTAGCCCACAGACTAATTCAAAACTTAACAAAAGTTTAAAACAAAAACAAAAAAAATTGAAATAATTCACAATCTCCTAATTCTGTACTTTCTAAAAAATGGCAAACTCACAACAAATCTTTTCATTGAGTATGTCACATATCAGATATCTATCTTATACAGTCCCAGGAGATTGAAACTGTTTTGTTTTCTCTCTTCAAGTTTAATCATAAAAGGAGACTTGAGTCTGATTGATCAAAATTTAATACTGTATATATTGTATGCTCCCATATTGTCCAAAATTGGATTTTATGGGAAGATGGAATTATTATGATAACCCATGAGAATACCATGACTTTGATAGGTATATACAGGGCATGTTACTTGGAAGTATGTGGGCTACATCCTTTAAAATTCAACCTGCATATTTTATGTGTCAGTTTAAACCTGATCAAAACATTTTCAATCTACCAATATATCACAATCAGGTTCACATTTCAACCTTAGTCATTTAGCAATACACACTTATAGTTAATATATAACATCACAGTACCAAAATTGTACTCAGTAACCAAATTGCACCTATTCAGCAAATAAAAACCTGCAAAAATCTTACAAGTTTTCTTTCACCAGGTGAAGTCATCTTATTATCATCTATTCAAAAATGAGCAAATTAAATGTATTACCAGCATCCTTTTCTTCAAAAAATAATAGTTGAAGCATGAAATTATGTCAAATTGCTCGAAATATTTGAAGAAATAAAACAAAACATCTGTAGATATTCCAGTTTTAAGGATTTGAAATTAACCATGTAATGATGTATGGAATTTGGGTACTGACCTCATTACAGTATCATGGATTGTTTGGAGGTAATTTCAAACCCATTTTTCAATGACTCTACATGGACTCAAAATTAAATTGGTGTAACTATATTGTAAACAAGGATAGTCTACAAAATAAGCACAGAATAAACTTTTGTCTGGTACATAAGAAAATGTTGTTGAAAAATACTGACAATATAAGTGCAATTGGGGTATTCTCATGTTAGCAACTTCACAACAGAACTACAAATTGATTTTCATGACCAAACAAAAAAGTACAAACCTAAAGGCTATAAAATGCTTCGCCGCTCACAGCCTGATACGACGACAGATGTATATTTAGCATATGCATATTTTAATTTTGGACCCTTCAAACTTCAATATGGATTAATTTGAAAACAGGTATCAGGTGAACCCAAACATTTCTATTCAGCAGAAATCTCCTACTACATATCTCCTTAATTTCATATGATAGTAAGTCCTACAAAAATATTGAAAATGTGTACATTTAATTTTTTTCTAGTTTTCCTCATGTGAAAGCAGTACCTTTTTGGTCACTATTTATATGTTGCGTCTAAATAAGAATTGTAACACTTTATAGTGACTGAACAGGTTAAACAAATACTTCTCAAGAAACAGAAAAAGCAGACAACTTGAAACAGCACCAGCCATACCAGTATATTTATGAATAAAAATTCAGATCAGAATAGCATGGACAATATGTTAGTTATTATGTCCTTGTGAATATATACATGTAGTGAGGAAAGTTATCAATTATAATTCTGCAGATAATGCAATTTTATCAAGTGTTTTTTTACATTTGCTGTTAAAATTTTCACACAATCAGTGAAACATTCAAACAGGCTAAACTAAATTTTATTACTGAAAGTTTCAAACAATGACAAGTGTTTTATTTACCAAATTACTCATGTGTTTCTGTGAGAAAAAAAAATCATGTGCCATTTTGGGAATTAAAGGGAAAGAAGATCCTTTTGCAGCGCACTGGCGCATGTCAATTGTGAATATATATATACTTAACAAATATATTTTTTTTATCATGATACTCACGTCGACATTATCAAGAAGTACATGTACACATTATATAAAAAATGCACAAATTACAGATAAAATATTTAAAACACCCTATTTTGTGTGCATCTCCTGCCAAATCAGTAGTTGTTGCATCTGTATATAATAGATGAGTATAATCAATATAATTAAGGTAAATTTTGGAAGAAAATCCCAAAATTTTGAAAAAAAACCACCCCCACAAATGTTGTACCATAACCCCAAAATCAATTCTAATATTCCTTTTGTGTATTGAACCTTCTAGTAAAATTTCATAGAGATCCATTCACTTATACTCAAGTTATTGTCTGGAAACCAAATGTGTCTTCTTGAAAACATCTATGACATGATTAAGCATTACACGAAAGCAAATTTTTGACATAGATATAAGAAGATGTGGTGTGAGTGCCAATGAGACAACTCTCCATACAAATAACAATTAAAAAAGTAAACCATTATAGGTTAAAGTACGGCCTTCAACACGGAGCCTTGGCTCACACCGAACAACAAGCTATAAAGGGCCCCAAAATTACTAGTGTAAAATCATTCAAACGGAAAACCAACGGTCTAATCTATATATACAAAACGAGAAACGAGAAACACGTATATATTACATAAACAAACGACAACTACTGTACATCAGGGGCCAATTTCACAAAACATCGTAAGTCTAAGATTACACTTAAGTCAAGTCTTAAGTCAAAAGTCAATTTCACAAAAGAACTTACGACAAAACTTACGACCAACTGTGATCGTAAACTTAAGAGTGCCTCTACCCACACTTAAGTGTCCAAGAAATACTTACGACCACTCTTACGATTATCTTAAGTATTTTATAAAATGCCGAGTTGCCAATTTTATTCTTTATACGCCTCTAACGTAGCAGAAGCATGTGAAGAGACCGTACGAACCCACTAGATATGTATATACAGAGGCAGAGATGATAAACCGCTACCGTATCAGGTAGAATTCTATCACGCCCGCTTGGTTAGTACCTATATCCTCTGTACCGATGGTACACGATGTTAATGTTATAACATAAATTTATAACCGTCCGCATTCAACTCAATCGCCGGGTATCATCGGTACAGCGCATATATGCACTAACCTAGGGGGAGTGATCGATAATTATATGAAACGGTAAGACAATCTTTGTGTAGTTTACATAATAACACCCGTGATATCGCAGGTCCGTGACTGAATTAAAGTATATAACTATGCGTAAGCCTTATTTTAGTATTGGTATTGTAATCTGATAAAGTCATGCCTATTAAAAGATACACAGTTTTCTCTGCTTTCAAACTCTTTCTGTGTAAACCCGTCGACCTGGAACTTATCAATTATTGGTAATATTAATTATTTGGAAAACAAAAGGTCCAAGAATGGATTAACAGCATTGTCTTATATTAGTTATAAATAAAGTTGAATTCTTTGATTCGCTGTTTTAC
Organism: Mytilus edulis; assembly: GCA_019925275.1. Taxonomy (NCBI): domain Eukaryota; kingdom Metazoa; phylum Mollusca; class Bivalvia; order Mytilida; family Mytilidae; genus Mytilus; species Mytilus edulis. Next base: position 7,865,842 of record CM034358.1, on the reverse strand, counting down.
GTCATGCCCGCTAACAAATTGAAAACTGTATCTACACGCCTTATTTTAAGTCCAGATTCTCTGAGAGACAAATTCATAAGTTAACAGTGCTTATAAAAAATGACCAGAAAAACCTTTAAGGTAGGCTATTTCCAAGCCTAAAATATTGGGTAGTACACTAAATCCATTGGATGTTGGATACGTACTGATTGATAATTTAGTCTTGGATGCATGATTTTGTTATTAGTTGTTATATATAGTGGCTTTGAACAAGCTGTCATTAACTGCAAGTACTCTAAGATCAGTACTTAGTGTCTTTTGTTGTTGGGATGTACAAGTACTCGATCACGTCCACTTGTATTTGTAGTATTTGTATCCATCTGATAAGTTAAGCCTTTTTCGACTGATTTTTATAGTTTGTTCTTATGTTGTACTGTTACACCACTGTCTCAGGTTGGGGGAAGGGTTTGGATCCCGCAAACATGTTCAACATCGCCACATTCTGTATGTATGTGCCTGTCCCAAGTCAGGAGCCTGTAATTCAGTGGGAGTCGTCTGTTTATGTGTTACATATCTGTTTTTCGCGGCCTCTATAGCTGACTATGCGGTATGGGCTTTGCTCATTGTTGTTGTCATTCATTTTTCTAGTTTCCAGACAATAACTTGTGTGTAAGTGTGTGGATCTTTCTGAAATTGAACCGCAAGGTTCCATATAAAAAAAAGAAGGTTGCGATTTATTTTGGGGATTATGGCCCTAACTGTTTTGAAATTTGCGAGTAGGGGACAAAAACAATACTTTTCCAATATTTCATATAAATTGCTTATTTCCTGACCAATTTCAATGGGGTTTTATTCTTGAATTCTTGGGTTTCTTTGATATGCTGAATCTGACCATGTATTTAGATTTTTATCTTTGGACCATAATAGATAAATGTCCAATTTAAAGATTTTAAGTTTTTCGACCACTCATTCTGTGTCGGAAACCTATACTGTGTCAAATATTTAATCACAATCTAAATTAAGAGCTGAATCAAGCTTCAATGTTAATAGCTATTGTATCGAATTGGAGCTCACAAACTTGAAATAGAAAATGGTCTTTGCTTTAATATTAAACAAGAAAATAGAATATGCAAACTCTGTAATGAGGAAATACATGTAGAAGATGAGGTGCATTTTGCGGTCGTATCAGGCTGCGCTTAGTGAAGCATATTTTTTTTCAATTGTAATCAATACAGTAAATTGGGTCACCATGACCTAACGTTTATGCTGGAATGTCTGATTTAGTGTTTTGTTTCTGTTCATTTCTGTTGTAGAGTTGTCTTTTGGAATTTTAGCAACTTATTCTTCACATTTATCTATTAATAAATTTAAAATGAATGCATTTCCGGGTGGTTATAAGTGGACAAAATCATCAACAAGTCAATTTCAAGATACACTTTGCTACCCTGTTTGCAAATCTCTTTTAAATAATTTTATGAATCATGAATATGACAATGAAGATTCAGAGAGAGCAGTTCCTGATTTTTAAAACATAATAAATGTTGCTGCTACAAAGGCATATATTTTTCGCCATAAATCATCTAAAAAAAGAAAACCTAATTGTAAATGGTTTGATTCTGATTTAGGTGTAAAGAGGAAAATTCTAGTATCTAAAGAAGAATTATTGTCAAAATTTACGTATGATCCTATTGTCAGAGGTTCATATTATAAATGCTACAGAGAGTATAATAAATTGCGTAAATATAAAATGCGCACATTTAAACAGTCCATCCTGAATAGCCTTGACAATTTAAGAGATTCTGACCCAAAACAATACTGGAAACTTATTAATTCTTTAAAGGAGTCTACAGATGAAAGTAAAGGACAGTCAGTAGAACCAGAAGTCTGGTTTAATCATTTTTCAGATTTGAATAAATCTCCTTTAATTAGCGAGACAAGAATTGAAGAAATTAATTCTAAAATAGAAAATATGGAAAAAAATAAAACTTTCTGTGAATTAGATTATAGATTCTCTACTAAACAAATATTTGAATCAATATCTAAACTCAAAAGTGGTAAAGCCTCAGGTCTGGATGGTATACCTAACGAGATGCTAAAAGCAGGAAGTTTAGTTCTAAATCCTTTAATTCAGAAACTGTATTAACCATGTATTTTCATCTGGTATTTATCCAATGCAGTGGTCATCAGTTTATTTATTTGCTGTTTTTAAGTCTGGTAATCCAAGTAAAACAGATAATTATCGTGGCATTGCCATTAACTCTTGTGTTGGTAAATTGTTTAACTCACTGTTTTGAATAACAGACTAGATAAATTTTTGGTAAAAGAATCAGTGATTAATCCATGTCAAATTGGATTTTCAAAAAAATGTAGACCATCTGATCATGTTTTTGTTTTAAAAACCATTATTGATAAATATTTAAGTAAAAAAGGGGGTAAACTATTTGCCTGTTTTGTAAATGTTAAACAGGCTTTTGATAAAGTGATCCATGTTTTAAATCATTTATAGGGGTTAGACAAGGTGATGTTTTAAGCCCAAATATTTTTAAAATATTTATCAATGATCTACCTGACAAGTTTTTATCTTGTCCTGATCCAGTGAATATTAATAACCGTAGAGTAGACTGTCTTATGTATGCTGATGATGTAGTATTTTTTTTCAGAAACACAGGAAGGCTTGCAAAGAATTAATATGTTACATGAATATTGTTTAGAATGGTGTTTTGATGTAAATTTAAAAAAGACAAAAAGTATAATTTTTAACAAGCCAGGAAAAATTTTAAAATGCTGTTTACATTTTGGAGGTAAAGAGATTGAAAGTGCAAAATTATATAGATATCTTGGAATCACATTTACATCTAGTGGTATATTTAAGCAGTGTAAAGATGAATTATACAACAAATCTTTAAAAGCATGTTTTAAGCTACAGAGATGCTTGTCATCATCTAACCCTAGTATTGCCACTTATTTACATCTTTATGATCATACAATTAAACCCATACTATTATATGGCAGTGAAATATTGGGAATGTTTAGAACGGATTCAGCTGCATGTAAAAAAGATAATGATTATATATTAGAAAAAGTCTTTGGTCAGGATTCTTCTGAAAAAGCTCATACCAAATTTATGAATATATTCTTGGTGTAAACAGAAAGTCAAGTAATATAGCTGTAATGTCAGAGCTTGGTAGATTCCCTATGTATTTTACTATAATTTTATCAATGTTAAAATATTGTCATAGACTGGAACGTTTGAAAGAAGGATTATTATTTGATGCATGTATATGTTGAAACAGTTACATAGTTCTAATGTAAATACATGGTATTCTAGTATAGATTATATTCAGAGAGAGATTGAATTACCAAATTTTGACCAATTTATGATTGGTTCTTTATGTCAGTATGTTAAAAATAAACTATGTAAAAGTTATTTCACATTTTGGAATAAACTGAAGTATCAAACAATTAGCTCCGAAAGAGGGAAGCTTGGTACTTGTTTTTCTATAAAAAATTGTTTTAAAAAAGAAAAATATTTAGAATTGCAGGACTTCAATTTGTAAATTAAGAACAAGTGCTCACTCTTTAAAAATTGAGACAGACAGATATTCAAAAAGACATATAGAAAGATCTGAGCGTCTTTGTTCTAATTGCTCACTTGGTAAAGTTGAAGATGAGCTTCATTTTTTATTAGAATGCCCTCTTTATGATATTCAAAGGGACGATTTTTTCCAAGACATTTCTTACAATTGTTATAATTTTATAAATTTAAATAAATCTTCTAAATTTTATGGCTCTTGACCCAAGAAAATATTATTCTTATGGAAAAATTGGGCTGTTATATTTGTGACTGTTTTGAATTAAGGAGATCAGGTATGAACACTGACACCTAAGTCAAGTAAATAATTTGAGAATGAATACATATACATGTATAATGTAATTTTATTATTCTTTTATTCACAATATACATGTGGTTTTAAGCTTGATTCTGACCAATGCTTATATTCCAAATATATATGTTTATGCCTCTATTATTTTTGTTGTTATCAATTAATATGTAAATCAACTGTATCTGATTTTATGCCCTTTATGGGCCCTGTAATTTGGGAAATAAAAATATTCTATTCTATACTCAAGTCATTATGTACCATTTAATCAGAATTAATCATCATCCTCTGCAGAAACGAATCTTTTATATTCCAAATTTTTTTAAGGGTTTTTGAGCCACTGAAGGCCCAAGAAGTTATAGAACAAATGATGCAAAATCATGCTTTCTGGGTGTTCCGAAGACCCTTTCTTAATCTGAAAATGCAAGGTTCGTTTTAATAATTTTTGGACAATATTTTGGTCTCAAAACAAAATGTAAAAATTCAGTTTATAAGACTTAAGTTTCTAGGGACAACATCAAAAGACCAATGTGCATGATAAAGCAAAAATGGAATTCACATAGTTAAATCTGTGGCTGCTGGTTTTTTTAAACTCCTAATCAAGTTCATAACAAAGTTACTAGATTACAAAAGGAATACAACACTAACAGAATACAGAACGGCAAAAGACAAATGAATAAGAAACATTGATCCCGAAAATCAGGGCTACGTCTGAGGGAAAACAGAACTTGCTTCTTGCAAGGCACTCGCCGTGAAAACAATTTGATATGGAGATAAGCTTTTGCCTCAATGTTGTTCCGGCCCTGTTAAAATAAAAGTAAGGTAAGGTTTCCTAAGACAATATACCTCAAGTTTAATGAAACCAATTTTCAGACATTTCAAGTATATTTAGATAATCATTTTATACTTTTACCTTATTATTAAAAAAAATGGGAAGTGTTTCCCGATTTTTTGGGGGCAAAAAGATGAATTTATTAAGAATCTGGTGCCATCTCATACTTAACTGCTGAGTTATTTATTTTCAATACATTGCAAGTCAGGTAATTTATTTTCAAACTACCACAGAACAAACCATTTATTTTTGTGATTATCAAGGCTGAGTTATTTATTTTCAAAATCCTCCTGCCCCCCCCCCCCCCCCCCCCCCCAAATATCAAATGGTCGTCCCCTTATTCCCCCCTTTTTTTATATATATTTCCCTTCTCATCTTCTCATGTTCATAAGGCAAAGTACCTGTGTGCTAACACTGAGGAGATACTACCATATAGGACTCATAATAGCTGCCTTAAATAGGTTTTTTGCTTATCTCTAAAACAATTCTACTAATTTTCATTGATAGTTTTGTATTTCAATGTCTTTAATCTATTCGGTATTCATACAAAGTGCACCATGTTAAGAATCCCCACTCAAAACTCCATTGGACCTCCTACCGCACCCATTAGTAGATAAAGATCTTCAACAAATAAATTTATAACCTGCATGTACGTGTCGCGGTAGACCACGGCAATGTACCAAATGGTCAATATTTATCATCCGTGTAATTTTTTCTATGGGATATTTGCAAATTTTCAACGGAGGCAATTCCATGGCATCAATGGGAGAAACAAAGAAGACCATTTACAATTTGTCTTAGTTGTTTTTTATTAAATAAAAAAAAATTAAACCATTTAAATATAAGAGTTCATACGATTCAAATAATCCATGTGGAACCCCTCCTATTGCTCCACCCATTTTCACTCCTTGAATGAGGCTTTCCAATTTAATATTGCTTCCTAAGAAATCAGTGCACGAACAGGACGGTCAACTCTCTTTATTTAAAAAATAAAATCTACAATTCTGTTATAAACATGCTGTTGTCTACATGGAGTACCCACCTTTAAAGAAAGAAATAGCTCAATTCTAAGATAAGATATTCCTCCATTACGTGATTTTTACCACATTGGACCAACATTTATAGAATAAGTACCAAATATAGAAAGTGGAACTACAATTCAAAACATAGGGCCCGAAGGCACATAGAAGAAAAAGAAGATCTTTTTGTGACTAAGGGTGCCGGTTAATTGTACCTCTCTGCGTTTAAAATAAAAATGAAGTATTTGCCACTGTACCTTGTCTGTTTTATGAATTTTTTACCCTTAGTTTTCTATCGATTACATGGTAAGAAATCTTCGCTCAAAAGTATGGTGGACCTCCTACGGCACCAATTAAAAGATACAGATTTGATTTTAATCAACAAATTATGACCTACATGTACGTACCGCTTCTAGAACACTACAATATACCCAATGGTAAATATTAATTCAGCGGAGGTAGTTTCTTTGCATGTTTAAATAAATGATAAGTAATTGCACTTTTTAACTAGAATGAAGGATAATGCAACCATTTTTCCTATTCCTGTTACATGGGCAATGAAAAAAAAAAACAGTTTTGTAACTTTCGGCAACCTGCGCCCAACAGGTACTTGTTCAGTTTGTCTTTGATAATATGCCGTAACTGACTCCTAATCACATAAATGGTGGATGTAACTGTGTCAAAGAGTACAAGAAGCTCGATCACTCGCTGACCAGTGCGGCTTTCTTTTTGTTATTTCCATGGACAAGTTTAATTAGGGAGATCTACATGGAAAGTATTCCGTCCCGTTTTGTTTACATAAGGAGTGACCGCTGCGCATGCTTCGATGAAGTGAAAGTAACGTTGCTAAGGTACTTATTTCTTAAGAGTGGTCGTAAGACAAGACGTAAGACTTAAACGTAAGAGCGGTCCTAAGTTTAGGATTAAAACTTACGACATGCTTTGTGAAATTGTCTTAGGATTGTACTTAGGAAAGTCTTAAGTATAACACTTAAGACTTAAACTTACGATGTTTTGTGAAATTGGCTCCAGATTCCTGACTTAGGACAGGTGCAAACATTTGCAGCGGGATTAAACGTTTTAATGGATCCAAACCTTCTCCCTTTTTCTGAAACAATAGCATAACATCACAACAAAGAAAAACATACGATAAAATATCAATTGGTAGACTTAACTCAATCAAAAAACGTATGATTAAACAATGAACGAATAAATTTGATCTGCGATATCTGAATACAAATGCACAGTTAATTAAATATTAAAGACAAACATTCATGACCAAAAAGCTAACAAACAAATTCAAACACAGGACATGACTGAGAAATATTTAACCAATCAATGTTCACTTTAGAAAAAAACCGGTTTTATTATAATCTTGAAGTTTATACAAATGTTGTAAGAATAAGTGAAAAATTGAAGATATTACAAATAATGAAAGCTGGTGTACAGACAAGATCCATATAAATAAAAAATAACAAAAAAGCATTATAAACAGTATCAACAGGTCGAATTAACAAGAAAATACGATTTGAGAGTACTCGCAGTTACTGACAGCTAGTTAAAAGCCAAAAACAATAAATAATAAAAAATCATGCATCAGAGACTAAAATCGACTAAAACACATCACAGGGATTTAGTATTTTAACGTCATTAATAGTCAAAGAAGACATGACTTGTGCAATGCCAAAAATAAATGTATCGACAGGTAGTAGTATAGTGAAGAGCGACTTCTATAGAAATAAAAGTTAACGTGTCTGTGTCTCTATACATCTCGCCTCAAAAGATAATGAAATTTAGTTATGTTTTAATTTGCTAATGACAATATCAATATTAGTGCCAATATGAACTATATTCAGAGATCTTATTACAATATTGGTACGATAACCCTTACTTATAAGTTTGTTTAAAGGTTCGATGAGTTTACAAGGATCACATAGTGATTTCCTCGCTTTAAGTACAATATTACCATAAAATTTAGGATGTGAAATACCATTTTTAATAAGCTTTCTACAGGTATAGCCAAATTTACTAATCAAATCTTTGTATCTATGAAAGAATTTAGTAAAAGTTTTAAGTAATTTATGGATTAATCGAAATCCCTGACACAACAATTTACCAGTGATGCATTGATTACGTTCGTTAAAATCTATGACATCAGAACACATACGGGCAAACCGAACGAGTTGCGATATATAAACACCGTATGATGGAGCCAAAGGCACATCGCCGTCTAAAAAAGGAAAATTAACAATAGGAAATGAAAATCGTCTCTTTTGTCGTAAATTTTAGTGTGAAGTTTCCCGTTTGAAATTGAAATGTCTAAATCTAGAAAAGGACAACTGCTGCTGTTTATGTTAGATTTAGTTAAAGTAAGTTCGTTTGGGTAAATTTCTGATGTATATTTAGAGAACTCTGGATTATTCAACGAAAAAATATCATCCAGATAACGGTAGGTATTTTTGAATGTATCAACCAAATGTAACAATGATGGGTCTTTACTGAGTTTGGTCATAAACTGAGATTCATAGCAATATAGAAATAAATCTGCTATTAAAGGGGCACATTTGGTGCCCATAGGAATACCTACTACCTGACGATACACTTTATCGCCAAAACGTACATAAATGTTATCAAGCAGAAAGTTTGTATTTCCCATTTCCATTCTCAATTTTATTTTGCTGTCATATAAAAAAAACACTTAAAAAGTAAGCAACATCATGTACATGTAACACAAAAAAGTATATGCAAGAAATGACATAAAGCTGACTCTGAATTAGTACATGAAATTGATGTAGAACTCACAAACTGAAGATGATCAGGAATACAAATTGTTTTTTATTTGAGTCAGATTTTTTTCACCGAAGCCCATCAGCGCTATCAATTAAAATTATTTAGTCAAAATTTAACACTAGTATTAAGGTTTATCATAACATGCATAACAAATTGGCAAATACGGCCTTATTATCACCTAAAAACTACTGTCCTTTGCTTGAACAGATTTTTTATACATCAATTTGGGAATCAGAATATTATTTTCGGAAAAATAACATACTCCTCCTGCCTTTTCAAGTTCAACGATCGTTCCCTAAACATTTTCCATCTGAACTTATAATTTTATTTTAGACATAAAAAATATGTAGCCTATGACATTAGTTCTGAACATCCATGAAATATTTGCCACTGGACGTTAAACAACCAACACCCAATCAATATATAGGACATTGTCTTAGTATAAAGCTGGCATTTAAGGTAGCGCCTTCCTCATACTATATCTAAGATAAAGTGACAAAACTAGTAACTCTTTGACAGTGGGTAGTGTGTTTAACATTAAAAAAGCAGTATGTATAAGAGTACAAATCATTGATGCATGATGTTTAATACTCGTTCTTCTCATTAAATACACCCAGTTTGTAAAGGGCTAATACAAAGAGGCCAAAACAATGTCTTGTAAAGCTGCATGATATAATATATTTATGATAAGCAAGTATGTACTTGTAAATACTCCATCACTGCAGTATACTCGTGCTTCCTTGCTAATTCATATGGTGTTTCACCCTGAAATAAGACAAATCAAAATATTTAAAATTTCTGGCAAAATGCTGTTCAACATAAGTAAAATTATACTCATGACGGTATTCTGATGATTAAACAAACAATATTAATATCAACAGGTAACAAGTTAAAGTTCAAAGAAATAATAATGACTCAAGGTTGACTTTTATAGAGTAGTTGTTATTTATTAATATATCAACATATGTGAAAGTAGCAGACAAGTTATCAAGTTCTCATTCGGACTTTGTGTGTCAGTGTACATGGTGTAAGATCATTTCGATGGCCGGAAGCCGGAGTCATATCGTACACTGACACACCAAGTCCGAGTGGGACAACTCTTTTACATCCCAGCTCTTCTAATAAAGTTGGGAATGGAAATAGGGAATTTGTCAAAGAGACAACAACCCGAAAATATAAAAGACAACAGCAGAAGGTCACCAATAGGTCTTTGAAGACAAAATATTTACGCTTCATAACATCCAGTTCAGAATGACATAAAATTGCCAAATAATAGTTATAATATAATTTGATACATTCCTACATAGTATATAAGCCCCGGATACAATGTTTAACTATTTTGAATTAACGATGAATGTTTATTCTGTCGTTCTGGTATAGACATACATGAAGCGTACACTCATTATCTTAAGTTCTTGAGTTTGATTTCCCATCTGAAATCCGTTATGTGACAAGACTAAACACACCAATAGTACGTAATGTCAATACAGAAGTGCTGATAAATGGGCTAAAGATAATTTATAACCAATGTTTGCGTATGCATTATAGTATAAGTATGTATGTACCTTACATACAATTAATGGCTGTTAATGCATGACGTGTATGTTAAACGTTTTATATTATGTTTATTGGACTGTAGTATATAATCGGTTGATTTTGTGTTTGTAGTATAAAGAAAAATGGCAAATATTCTGAACTCTGCTGAAGAAAATTCAAAGCGGAAAGTCCCAAATCAAATTGTAAAATCAAAAGCTCAGAAACATTACAGAAATGAATAACATTGGCATTTGCCGAGGTAAGCATGGTTGAATAAACCCTTTTTCTTTATAGCTAGCTAAACTCTCTCCGTATGTTAAGATTAAATACGTTTGTCTGCAGTGCATAATTGATTGATGTTGATTCTGGAGACTTTGTATGTTACATATGACTTGAGAAAGGTATGTCTGTATAGATTTTGTTACTGTAATTGGTGTAATTTGTGATTGGTTCATTTTTCTATATTTTTCTGCAATGCTGTAGTCGGTTTCCTTTTTTACCCTCCGCTTATTGTGTTTGAAAGGAAGAACATACTATATACAAGACCAAGTGTTACCCATGATGTCTTAATGAGGGATCCATTCCTGCATGTTCTACCAACCATTTGATCATTGATAGATTTCCCAAACAAGCGGAAAAATGTAACACTGAATTACCAGTTATCTGAAATAAGATTAAAACAAATCTTATCTGCATCCAATTTCATCTGAGCAGATGTAAATGGACTGAAGCTAATTTTTAGGAAGATAACGCTTGGGGAGTGTGTTTATTTCTTTTGAAATTTTAGCATTTGTATGCTGTAGGCGTCCTTTTGCCTGAAAGTATAAATTATTGTTCAGGAGACAAACGAAGCCCGCATCCGGGTGCTACACTTTCATGCTCCTTTGGAGAATCATACATTGTCGTGTACCTTTTCTACCCTTTTATTATGTTTTTGTGTCTTTGATTTCATTCTCTATTTAATGGATTTATTATGCGTATTGTAAATAATATGAATATTTAACATACTAAATAGTGTGATTAAAAAGCACAATAACTTAAAAGAGCGAACATTACCGTATAGTATTTCTATCTGTTTAGATCGACATCACGGGTTAAGATCAAAATTGGTTTAATTTAATTGTTCGAACAAATGTTTGCTAATACTCTTTCAAACGGTCAAGATTAACATCACATACTGTATACTGTTGATTCATGATATATCATCTTTCACAAAACAAAACTGTATCAAAGAAATGAAACGTGAAAAGTGTGTATGCACTGATGAGCACGATGTGACGACGTTGTATTTGCATTTCTAGACAATGGTAGACACTTATATTTCTACGAAAGAGTGGTTAAAGATACCAGAGGAGCATTCATACTCATAGATCAATATTAAACTAACATCGCCATGGCTAGAAAACTTGTACTAAATGTTATTCATTTATATTCATAAAATATGTTATTTATTTATGTTTCTGACAGATGTTATACATTTTTTTCATTTTTTTTTATTCCCTTGTATTTCCAGAAGATTTTTGTCATTGATATTTTTAGAAAAGTTACGCATTTTAACGTCTAAAAAACATCATTCAATTATATACCTACAAGTTTTTTTGTTTTTGTTTTCTAATAGATGTTAATTTTTTATAATTATTAAGGAAATGTCATTCATTCTTATTTTAGGAAACGTCATTCCTTTATATTTCTATATTTTTCATTCGTACTTTGAACTGAGATTCACAGTAAAGGAATTATATCTAAATTTAAAAAGGGAAACTATATATGAATATATTTTAAAAATTCATACAAATGAGACCTCTTTGTTACATTGTCTTTCAATTAATAGTTTTACAGCCCCCAAGTGTCCTTTTGCTGCAACCAACAATAACGCTGAAAATCCATTTATCTGAAATAATACATATAAAAACAACACTTAAATTGTATGTGTTAATTTTTTGGGTGTATTTAACTACATCAGTAGAACTCAAGGCCCAAAAAATGTGAAAAGAACCACAACAGTTTAAAAGCTACAGGACCAAACCCAAATCCGTATAAATTGAATTTTTGAACCCTTTGTGTCCGGTTTGAATTTGTAAACGAACAATTAAGGAAAGGTTAAGTATAGATCATGTAAGTATCGAGGTATTGCAACTGACATTAAAATTTCTATGATAAACAAGACAATATTATGGAGAAAAAATAAGCAATGTACTTTATCAGATAAATTATTGGTAAAACCCGAAATAAATAATTCCTAATACATATTCTCCAGTCGAACTGTCTTGTTAAGGAAAATAGTGATCAGAGGCTGGTATTGGATATTTAATGTCATTGTATTAAGTACGACGAGACGAGTAAATTAAGGCAACAGTAGTGTACCATGATCCCACTTGATATAATTTGAAAAGTTTACGTGTTTACATTGATGAGAAATGTCTGATTAACAACCATTTGTCTACAATATTTATTGATCTCGTTTATATGAAATAATTTAAAATTAAAGAATGTGTCTCTCTCATGCAAAGCTCTGATTCCTTCAATTTCCTTGCCGGGCTTTGGCTATACTTTTTTGTCCTTTTTGGTTTTAGCTCTTCATCCTTTTAAAACAATGTCAAATATTGAGGCCTCGGGCATTACTGAAGAGACATTGATTGTCAAAATGCTTATCTGGTAAATAAAAATTGATACCTTTTATGTTATAATAGATATTCATTGATAAAGTAACCTTTTCAAAGAAGGGGTAAAACAAGTTGTTTGTTCCCAATTCAAACGCTCAACATTTTCTCACCATGATGAAAATGTCCCCAGACATAATTGGCAAAACATAAAAGAGAAATGGGGTTGCCAATACAAAAGGGGCATTTAAACTAACTGTATACCCTAAAAGCAAAAAGCAGGAAAGACAGCACCGGAAACAAAACCCCCAAAGGTGAACCCTACCTAACAATTAGAGACCAGGTTTTCCGATTCGAAATACTCCTCAACTCGATTTTGGACTGCATAAGCACACCCTTATATGTATGTGCATCAAACGCAAAGGGGATTTACCTGCATGCAGTCAACATGTGACAATAAAAAATAGAACACGCTCCGTAAAATTACAGATCACACAACTTTACTTGTGTCTAAAGTTCTCAGACCGCTAAAACATCAGATCGGTCAAACTATTGACGATGGGAACATAACCACTAATGTAGGTTTCAAATTCACTCGCTCTTCTACATAACTCAGTTAGAGTATTTTTTATTCTGTGTGTTCCAAATTTAAAAGCTCAAGATGTTCTTACCATGGTAAAAATTTCCCCAGACATCATGTGCAAAACATAAAAGAGTAGTGTGGTTGCCGATACAAAAGGGGCATTAAAACTAACTGGATACTCCATAGCAAAAAGCTGGAAAGACAACACCGGAAACAAAACCCTCAAAGCTAAACCCTACCTAACAACTAGAGACCAGGTTCTCCGATTTGAAATACTCCTCAACTCGATTTTGGACTGGATAAGCACACCCTGATATGTATGTGCATCAACCGTAAAGGGGAGTTACATGCAGTCAACATGTGACAATACAAAAATAGAGCACGCTCGGTAAAATTACAGACCATCCAACTTTACTTGAGCCTAAAGTTTATAAAACTTTATAAAAGTTCATAAAATTTATTTGTGAGTGCTACGATATATAATAGAGGAAAATATCTGTACAGAAGAGAAGAGAACAGAACAGAACAAAACAAATGTCACGTCAATTTTAGAACCGAACGTCGTAAAGGACAGTCGAACCGAACTGTATTTTTTTCCCATTTTAACTCCCAAATACATGAAATACTCCCCAAAACATCGTGAAATGAACACATAATAAACTAAGCTGATCATTCTCCCTTTGTGGTATAAAACAATATTTGTGGATTTTATCCGAAAGAAGAATACGCGACACCCAATTTCAATTCTTTGCATTTAGTGATATAGATGTTCAACTAAAACTGCCACAGGGATCCTTGCGTGATTTTGCAGCAACATTACAAAGTATGTGTATATCATGTATAAATCATATTTAACTGATAGTGAGTGTTTGTTTTATTTGTTTGAAAGCAGCTTAGTATTGAAGGTTTATATTGTGATATTGCTGACAAGGACATTGTCTTTATAAGTATCTTGCAGTACTTGCTAAGTCTGGTATTGTATCACTACTTAAAAGTTATCAAAAAATATTCGCCACACTCAGTATTTTTATTAATTAGAATACAGCTTAATTATGAAGGCTAATATTGTTACATAGCTGCTGTACAAATTGCTGACAATGACATTTTCTTTATGTTTATTTTGTAGTACTTGCTAGGGCTGGTATTGTCTCAATACTTCTAACTTTTGGAATATTATTTAACACATTCAGTATTTTCACTATTTGGTTTTTTTTAACGGAGGTTTTCATTGCAAGCTAATATTGTAATAAAGCTGTAAAAATTGTTAACAAGGACATAGCTGTAATATGTATTTTGCAGTAATGGTTTCGGCTGGTATTGTATTACTTCTTAGAACTGCTCAAATAGTATTTGTCACATTCAGTAATTTCATTGTTAGTTAAAACATACTTTGGATTCTTATTTTCTTGGTTATCAGTTTTCGTGAATTAAGGAAATCATGCATTTTCGTGATTATTTGATTTCATGGTTTTGTAATTCTCCACAAACGAGGCATATGGAAAATTTGTAATTCCTTGAACCTTTGAATGTGTGGCTAACCTGTTCCCATGAAACCAGCGAAAGTTGGTATCAAACGAATAATAATGAACCAAAATTAGATTCTGCGTTAACTAAAATCGGTATACATCAAATCGTACAATTGATTTTAGCAAAAATCTATTGATAAACAGTTACGACTGTGGTTTACCTTATTGGCATCCATTAGATTTATCTCTTCTATTTGTTGCCTAGTGCCTGGCCTTTTCGGGGTAAGAAAGATTGATTTAATTATTTCAGTCAAGTATATGAAAATGATCATCCATAAGTTTAAGATTTGAATTCTGTAATTCTGTAAATAAAGGCAACAGTAGTCGAAACTCATAAATCGATAGAAAACCCAAATCCGGCTTACAAACTAAAACTGAGGGAACAGCATTAAATATAAGAGGAGAACAACGACACAACAGAAACACTACATTAAAATGTAACACCCACAGAAACGAATTAAGCATTAGACAAAACCAGATGAGAATAACAAATATAACATAGCTGGATAGCTGGATAGAAAAGAATCGTGACACGTCGTATAGCAATACGAATTCACACTCAAATATAACAGAAAACAAACGACAAAACAGAAACATAACCGTTTTTACGTTAAAATGAAACACACACAGAAACGAACTATAACTGAACAATGACCATTTTCCAGACTTGGTACAAGCCATTTTTAATGAAAAAATGGTGGGTTGAACCTGGTTTTGTGGCATACCAAACCTTTCGCTTTAATGGCAATGTTAAAAATAACCTTAAAATGACATTACATTACAGGACTACAATACAAATAAAAAGGAGAACGTATAGGACAGAGAAATACAAGAACAATAGCTAACAAAAGGCACCAGGTTTAAAATTTAATACGCCAGAAGTGCGTTTCGTCCACACAAGACTAACCAGTGACGCTCAGATAAAAAAAAAAAAAAAAAAAAACAAGTATACAGTTGGATAGCACTGAGGACCAACAGTTAAAAAAAGTTGTGCCCAATACGGCTATGGTTTTCTGCTTGGGATAAGAACATCCTTATTAGAATAAGTTATACTTTTGTAAACAGTAATTTATATATAAAGACAATATAATAGTTATACATGATAAAACCGAACTATTAACTAACTACAGAATAAAAACGGATACATAACATAAACCATAATAATCGAGCATAAACAAATACACACCCGAGATTGCCATAGCCTCACCGAACCAAGTGACGTCACATTTGAAATTGTAAAAAAACACACAAAATGACATCACATTTGAAATTCTAAAGCAGCAAACAAAGTGACGTCACATTTGAATGACTACAACTATTTCTCAAAAATAAGATGGAATAAGAATTGATTTAAGATTATATTTGTAATACTGATATAACATTTAATAACAATGAAAATTACAATACTTATTGATATTAAACTAAGGTAGCAATGAGACAATTAACTATATTATATACATGTAACTGGCATTACGGTCGTAATGTAAAAAAAATCCATAATGTCACAGTTCCCTTCTCTATTGTGGTGTGACATTCACTAGGTGTTCAATTTCAACTTCAATAGTCATTTCTGAAAAACAAAATGAAAATCATCATGGTACTGAAAAGAAAGTTGATACAAAATTTCAGGTTGGAAAATGAAATCGACAAATAAAGGCAACAGTAGTATACTGCTGTTCAAAATTCATTCGAAAAAAACAACCTAAAACAAATGAGGGTTGCGAGCCTGAACCGGGGGAAATACATTAACTATGAATAAGAGGAAAACAATGGAACAACAGAAACACTACATTACAATATTACCAAACGACAACATACATAGAAAAGTACTATTTGATAACAACATTAGTACAGAATATTTAAAGAAGAGTTGGTTCTACCTGATTTCGTGACTAGCCAAACTTTCAACTTATATGATAAAATATATCGTTAAAATATGAACACTGCACAATAGAAATACATCACAAATAAACTCATCATGGATACCAGGATTAATATTTTAGATTTACGCCAAACGCGCGTTTCGTATACATAGATCATCAGTGACGCTCGAATCAAAACATGTTTAAAAGGCCAAATAACGTACGGAGTTCAAGAGCATTGAAGACAAAAATGTCCTTAAAGTTTTACCAAATACGGCTAAGGTAATCTATTCCTGAGGTAAAAAAGCCTTAGTTTTTCAAAAATTCAAAGTTTTGTTAACAGTTAATTGACAATTATGTACATATCAATGATAACTAAAGTCAACACAGAAGTGCTGACTACTGGACTGGTGATACCCTCGGGGAATAAAACTCCACCATTAGTGGCATCGACCCAGTGGTTGCAAATAAACTCATCATAGATACCTGGATTAATATTTTAGATTTACGCCAGACGCGCGTTTCGTCTACATAAGACTCATCAGTGACGTTCGAATAAAAAAATGTTTAAATGGCCAAATAAAGTACGAAGTTGACGAGCATTGAGGACCAAAAATTCCTAAAAGTTTTACCAAATGCAACTAAAGTAATTCCTGAGGTAGAAAAGCCTTAGTTTTTCAAAAATTCAAAGTTTTGTTAACAGTTAATTTATAATTATGAACGTATCGATGATAACTCAAGTCAACACAGAAGTGCTGCCTACTGGGCCGGTGATACCCTCGGGGAAATAACACACACAAAACTAAATATCACAGAGACACACCCATAATAATACAATAGTTGACACAACATGCAAACCACAGAACAACAAAACGAGTGTAATTTTTGTATCTTTTTGTCAATTTTGTAAAGTTATCATTAACGACACATCGGTCACCGATTTCAATGTTTTCTTTGTTTTCATTAAGGATAAGACAGAACTCCGTGAATTTATCCAGGCTTTCGTATACAGTAGAATGTAACTGTTATCAAAGGTACCAGGATTATGATTTAGTACGCATACATTTATTTCGTGACCTTTTCATGGGCCAATCATAATTAATTTAACATAGTTTATTTAAATCTATTTGCACTTAAAAATATACTAAACTATATTGACTATATGCGATATAGGCTTTGTTAGTTGTTGAAGGCTGTACGGTGAACTATATTTGTTGTTTTCTATGTCTCTTGTGGAGAGTTGTCTCATTGGTAATCATAACACATCTTCTTTTTTATATTCTTTATCAATAGAGTTTGCGTTATATACACTACCTATGCATCCGTTTATTGTTTAGTTCATATTCTCGTCTAGAAAATCCACTGACAAAACAGATAACTATCTAGGTATGACTTAAGTTATCATGATTACTTTTGTTCGAGGTGGTTAATTATCCATCTGCTTAATGTGTTATTATATCATCTATGTTTGTCATGAAATTTAGATGAAATATCTAATTAGAATAAAAATGTTTAAATGAGCTCATAATTGATACAAATTTGATCTTTGTTTTGTTTTTCACTCTTTCTCACATAAAAGAAAGTCAGATAATGGCAAAAGAACAAACCTATAAGTGAAAAACTTACTGATAAAACTAATGTATTGTTTTGTGTTTAGTTCAAAACGTCGCGATTTAAGTAAACATTGGAAAGCATGAAAAAATACGTCAGTATCATAGTAATCTGACCGATAAAAGACAACTTACCTGATATTTCGTTTTCAACAGCTTTCACTTCCTCTGCAGAAATAGTTTTGGCAACGATTTCGTTAAGTTGATCCGTATACAGTCTAGTTGGTTTATTGTGAATATCAAACCGTTTTAGCAATTCTTCTATTATGTTATATAGGTCGTTAAAGCGTTTATCATCGAGCATAAATGTTTTGCAATGATGCAGTTCATTTCTTGTATTTCGTATGCGCTCAATATCATCTCCAATAGTAATGTTTGTAGACCGAATATCTAGCCATGTGCCTCCCCATCCAATACTTGGTTCATATTTATTCAGTTTTCTGTGCTCTTTGTACAAATATGTTATATCACAAGCACTCCTAAGACGATGGATTATTTTATCTTGTTTCAATAGATCATATAAAACATCTATTAAAATATTCAGCAAAATCATCCCCATTTTTGCATAGTTCATCTCCTCCTTCGTAAACTGAAAATAAGTTATATATAAATCACATCTTTTGCTAATTAACGTACGGCATAGGTATATATGATTTGTAACATTAATGGAATATGACACATGTCAAAGATTAAATGCTGACAAATAAAATCTACTTTTAATGTCAAACTTATAGTGGCGTGTTACTATATTTGATTTTCAGAAAATAAACACACGCTGCAGACAACAATTTTATTTGTATTTCAGATATGAGTATATTTTTCCAAGCTGTAAAAAAAATCGAATAATTGATTTCAATGGCTGTTAAATGCGATTAAGACTCGAGTTCAAATATTTGAAGAATGATCAATTCACGGAGATAGATCTCTATAAAATAAAAAAGAAAAAACATGTTTCCTTGCTGGTCCTTTTTGTAAGGTGCATAAACTTAAATCATGGCTTAACATTTTATAACATACTCTTGTTAAACTTCTACTGATGCTAGGTCTAGATGAAACTTCATATACATTCGACAATTCTTGCATACCATCTTTGAAACGGCAATTCACCTAAAATATATGTGTGTGGTGAATATGAAATTTAGTTTTCACACAAATATGTTGACATACATTAATTATTAAACGGTATTTGTTATTATATATTCTGTGGTAAACATTTCGAAATGTACTATTATATAATTTATTTATCTATTTCTCTGTCGTGAGTACTCTTGTTTATATTTTGTATTCCTGGGGCCTGTTGTTCAACTTGTGATTAAACTAATCATAATTGTTTAAGCATGTAATTGCAGTAATTCCGCATATATTTATGGACCCATTTCCCATGTTATAACAGGAGATCTTAACATTGTTCAAGACCGAGAGTTAAAATCATTCCTCAGTAAAGGACCTAAATATCGTCCCCCGTCAATTATTAATTGGAATGAGTGTCGTAATATCATCCACGACTCACTCCATACTTACTGTATGAAATGGATAAAACGGGAAAAAGCTGACAAAAAATCTTTGGACTCTTTTTTTAATTCAGTAATGAAGATAGTTGATATACGTATTCAACATTTTAAAGAACATTTTACTATTAACAATAACCACAATAAACCGATTTCTCGTATCAAACATAAACTAAAAGAACTAGCCAGGGAATTTGTTTTTGTCCCGGCCGATAAAGCTGCTAATAATATTATTATTGTTTGACGTAAATTTTACATTGAGGTTCTGAAAAAGGAAATCACCAATTCACCAACATTCCAACTGACTCCATTTTCAGAAAACGAAATCTGTAACAAACATAAACTTTTAGCCACCGCTTTACAAGCAGAGCCAAATACAATGGAAGTCCCAACTATGTATTGGCTTCCAAAGCTACACAAAACCCCTTACAAATATAGATTTATTTCGTCTTCAAGCCATTGTTCAACTACTAAATTGTCTATTCTTCTTACCAGCACACTTGGTACAATTAAAAACCTTATAATAAATTGTTCAAATAAGGCCTTCGAAAATAGTGGAATAAATTACTTTTGGAGTGTCAAGAACTCGTTGGAAGTACTTGATAAATTGCATGCTCATATTGGTGATTTTTCTACCCTGTATACCACATTCTCATTAAGAAAAAATTCACACACCTAATTAAATGGGCATTCAAAAAATCAGAATGTGAATATATATGTTCAAACTCTTTTAGGTCATTTTTTAGTAGCAATAAACAAAAAAAATTTGTTAATTGGACATGCTTTGATACTATATATGCCCTTGAATTTTTACTAGATAACATTTTTGTTCGCTTTGGGGATTCCGTATATCGTCAGATTATCGGAATTCCAATGGGAACTAACTGTGCACCACTTATTGCGGACCTCTTTTTGTATTGTTATGAGTTACAATTTATGACAAAAATAAGCAAAGACCCATCAAAACAACATTTGATAAACAAATTTAATAATACTTTTAGATATTTGGATGATATTTTGGCTCTCAATAATGACGACTTCAGTATGTATATTAATGAAATTTATCCTGCTGAACTTACTTTAAATAAAGCTAATACTAATAATTACCACTGCCCTTTCCTCGATCTTGATATCTATATCACTAACGGAAAGCTGAATACTAAAATTTATGATAAAAGGGATGATTTTTCATTTCCTATCGTTAATTATCCGTTTTTAGATGGTGACGTTCCCTTGTCACCATCTTACGGTGTTTATATATCTCAACTTGTACGATTCGCTCGTGTTTGTAACAATGTTTTAGATTTTAACGAGAGAAATTTATGTATTACTGAAAATTTATTACACCAGGGTTTTCGATATCACAAACTAGTCAAAACTTTTACTAAATTTTATCATCGGTATAAAGACATCATTCGTAAATATAGCTCAACATGCAGACTTTTTATACGTTCAGGTATTTCACATCCAATTTTTTATGAATATTCTTTATAAAGCACAAAGGTGTCAGTATTCACCTCAGAAACTTACAAAACCTTTAAATAGACTGATTAAGAAGGGATATAATTACGATACTGTTGTCAAGTCATTAAAGATTGCATATTTTGGCGTTAATATTGAGTCACTGATAAGGTCTTTGCGTCGGAACTAAAGACATTTATTCTAAAAACAGTTGTTGGCATGACACGGGTTATGTTCTTCTCATATATGTTATGATGGTATGATACTAAACCCCTAACGGGAAGGATTGTGCCTGAGGTTCATATGATGAAATCATAATCTTTCAGTCAGTTTAATTGAAGTCTGGAGCTGGCATGTCAGTTAACTGCTAGTAGTCAGTTGTTATTTATGTATTATTGTCCTTTTGTTTATTTTCTTTGGTTACATCTTCTGACATCAGACTCGGACTTCTCTTGAACTGAATTTTAATGTGCGTATTGTTATGCGTTTATTTTTCTACATTGGTTAGAGGTATAGGGGGAGGGTTGAGATCTCACAAACATGTTTAGCCCCGCCGCATTTTTGCGCCTGTCCCAAGTCAGGAGCTTCTGGCCTTTGTTAGTCTTGTATTATTTTTATATTAGTTTCTTGTGTACAATTTGGAAATTAGTATGACGTTCATTATCACTGAACTAGTATATATTTGTTTAGGGGCCAGCTGAAGGACGCCTCCGGGTGCGGGAATTTCTCGCTACATTGAAGACCTGTTGGTGACCTTCTGCTGTTATTTTTTATTTTGGTCGGGTTGTTGTCTCTTTGACACATTCCCCATTTCAATTCTCAATTTTATATGATTAATTTTAACCAGTCGTTAAAAGTTAATCGGATGATAAGTAAATGCAATGATTAAATTTCGTTGTTCAACTTATTTAAATCATTGTATTTACATATCATGCGATTAATTTTTAATCATATGATTAAGTTTGGGTAGTTAGCAAGTATTTCCCACAATGCATTGTAAATCAGGGCCTCTATAACTTCCCTGTTTGCATTAAATCATAACATTCTTCTTTTAAACAGTTTTTTGGTACCAATAATTATTGAATAAATAGGCTATCTTATAACATGTTCATATTTTTTATGGAATCATATTCATATTTTAGTTCTGTTTCCAGTTCATAATGAAATGTTCTTAAATGGAGAAATAATTTCAGTGAAAAGTCAAGTAATGCCCTGAAAAATGCGGCATTGCCAATTTGTTTGGTCCCGTCTGTTTACCATGAAATGGTTATGGGTACATTTTGTAATAATCAAAATTTGCATTTAACTTGAAATATTTTTATCATGCAACATTTTGTTGTTCTATAAACTCAGAAAGATCCAGAAATGATGTCAGTGATCTGAATAGTCTTCGGTCCTCAATAAGAATGCATCTGATTCATGGCCGTGGTTTTTATGATTTTACCCCGGTTTTCCACATATCCAGATCACAATGATTTCTTTAAAAATCCTGTCAGTAATGTTGTTGATTTAGTACAACCTTCTTCACATGCTAAATGACCGATTAACATCTCCATCGACACGTATATGCCTAGATATGACAAATCGCGGTAAAACAATAACAGGCACATGAAAATAGCTGATTGTATACAAGTAGCAGATGCTTATTTGGTCCCTTTTGTGTGATCTCTTTTACCATTGGATGATATTGTACAACTAAACAACAAAGATGGCTGCTTACTATAAATAAAATAACTATGGATTATGTTTATGTTTCTATTTTTTTTGGCAAAAAGTACTGTGACAGCTTCTTGTTTGAAATACATTCTTTTAATTGATGTCTGGAATAATGTATGCATGGAGTGTTTGCAAGTAGACGTTCAGCAAATTCTTATCTACTCTAAAATAACAATGTATGCTTTAAAACCTTTCAGAATTTATACACACCCCTCCAATATATTTATTCCACTCGTTTCAGCAGAAAGATACGAAAATACAACGCAAAAAATTAATAGCAAACACATGAGATCACACAATGTTATTACATCGTTTGCTTGTCTCAGACTGATTGATAAAAGTGAGGCGGGGTTCACCTGACCCTTAAATAAGACTGTGTACTAGTCCAGTGAAAATGGACGTCACACTTAACTCCAAAACATATTATAAATGATCTAAAAATTAATCTAGACAAAGTGATGCTCCCCCCACACACACTCCATTCTGTGGTAACTGTATTATAACAAAGTAAATATGAGACTTTATTTGATATACATTGTTGTGCCCCCGCAGATGAAAATTTAATTTTAAATCAAAACACCTTAAAAATTGTATAAGAAAAAAAACATAAATCGTAACTTCCTGTCGATATGCACGTCTTCATAGTATATCCTTATAATCTAAAAGGTTTCATGACATTCTGTTGTTGGTGACAAACTGTTGCAGTAGTACATTAAGGCAAATAAGTTCAAAGGGGCGCAACTCCTAGAAAATAATCTGAATCATAATTATATGTCGATATGCACATCTACATCGTATGTCCTTATTATCTACTATTCCACATGCACATCTTCAGTATATATGTTTAAATAGTCATAAAACTGAAGACTTCCTATCATTTAAACTGTGGGGGGAGTTATTCATCCGGAAATGATATGCATTTTTAAATTTAAGCATATACTCCAATAAGAGCAAATATTAATAAAAATCAAAACCCTGACCACATGCACACCTTGGATATTTGTACAAATAGACAGCCAATGTAAAACTTCCTAGAATTCAAACGGTATGAGGAGTTATCTGGAATAACTATATACCATAATGGGACGGAAAGACGGACGGATGGAAAGATGAACGGACAGGGGACCCCACACACCCATATAAAACATTCAATATTAACAAAGGCCAGAGGCTCCTGACTTGAGACAGGCGCACACATGTGTTGGGGTTAAATAAGTTTTGAGAGATCTCAACCCGCCACCTTTACCTCTAGCCAATGTAGAATAAAGAACAACATAAATTACGCATAGTAAATTAAAACTCAGCTTAAAAGAAGTCTGAGTCCGAAGTCAGATAAGGTAACAAATAAAACTAAACAAAATGACAATGATACGCCAGGGGCACCCTCTCCGTGTTCAAAATATACTTGAAATATTTGTCACTGTACCTTGTCTGTTCTAGGATTTCTAACCATGAGTTTTTTTTTATCCGCTACATGTCAAGAAAGTTTTGCTCAAATCGCCGATGAACTCCAATTAGAAGATAAACATTTGATTCCATTTAATGAAATTAATTTATGACCTACATGACTTTTTTTCGTACGTGTCGCTAAGAACACGATCATAATATAACAAATGGTCAATATATAAAATTTTCATTGTAATTTTCTCTATTGGATTATTGCCACCCTTTATTGTTAATATTGACGCAATTAATACTCTTTCATGTCTTACTCGGACTATAAACCGTAGTAGCATATAGTTGAGTGTTAAATAAATCAAGCATAATCATATTTTTTGTAATTATCCAAATTATTTGAATGACCGGCACTAGTAACTGAAATTCTCCCATTTCCCAACGGGGTTGAGTTGCTTCTTTTGAAATATCTCTGACACTCGAAAAATCAAATGAGATTTTCCATATTCTTGATAACAGGTGCTTGAGTTTGTATACATTATATTACACGTCAGTTGAGAAATATGAGACATATCATTGACTCATTTTTTTTTACTAAATCATTAACATAAAACACATGCGGTAGAACATTTTCATAATAAATAATTGGAGTGGAGGTTCAAGAGGGGGTATCTGGGTCTGAACTCCTTTTTATTTGACAATCAAAGCCTTTGAAAGGAGACCCATAGTTAGAACAACCTTTTAAAATTATGCACTGTTGGAACTATAACCCACCCACCCCACCCCCTTTCCACCCAAATGGCTGATTCCGTCCATGATTTGGGTCCTCGACAAATATAAGTTTTAATAATAAATGGGGAATAAATAATGTTTAAAAACTCCCATGTAAAGATAAAAACCGTAAGGTCCGATCTATCTTTGGGACGAATTGACCCAATAAAATTTTTTTTGCGTAAACTGTTAGGTCAAGGGCGCTACCAGAGAATGTGCTATTATTTGAACTTCGAAAAATGGGGAAATTAGCAAAAACTTGCTTCCAAAATCACCTATGGCCTGTACATAAGTGCTATGGTAAAATTTCTTATTCATAAAGCTGTTTTGCGTAATATTTTATTGAATGATTCCGCACAATAATGTGGCCGTCGTTGCAATCAACACCGTCACTGAGCGGTAAAATACAAACGAAAATCTACCTAAATGTGCAGTTTCATTCTGTTATCAAATGACCAATTAATGAGTGCGTCCGATCCTTCGCCCCATCTTGTCAAATCTCTTTCCAATTTATGTGTCAACTCAACTCCTAGCAAATATATTGTGTTTCTTTCAAATATTAAACCTCTTTCATTAATAGCTGAAATCTCTTTCCAGGAGCTTAATATATCTTACACATCTCATATTTCGAGGATAAGCTTCTTTTTGCATTGGTACTGCAGCCATCTTGGATGCTCTAATCATATGATTAAAATTTAATACACCTCAAAGAGGTGGAATAAGTTTAACGACAGTTTTAGCCTTTTTAACGCAGCGTTAAAATTAACGACAAGTTGTACAACACACTAATGATATGATAAAATTTAATCGAATGATTAAGAAATTTTAACGCCGCGTTAGCACTAACGACAAGTTGAACAACAGATCCCTGTCATGTAATGTTGTCTTTTAAGTGGTATTTTTTGTATTAAAGAACGAGGTTTGATGAGCCACTAAAACTGGTTCAACCCATATTTTTTTTTGTACAAAGTCAGGAATTCGGCACTTGTTAAGTGTGTTGCATTATTGTTAGTTTATTTTTGCATTTCAATGTTTCTTTTATTTTCTTGTTTTCCTCATATAGTTGACGAGTTTCTCTCGGGTTAAGATTGTAACCCGTATTTGTTTTCTCTCAATCGATATATGACGTTTGAACAGCGGTATACTATTGTTAGCTTTATTTATATTAATGTATTGTAATATAGCTTGATGCTATCAGGTTAATTCAATTTTATTTAAAGAAATGTGTTTTATACAAAGCACTTTAAAGACACAACTGTTTCAAAAGAATCATTGCTTTATATTGTGAAGCAATGAGTTAATTGGTAGTTACTGAAATTAATTAATTGTAATCCTATTTTGGTTATCAATCTATAATATATAATTGATATTAAAATATATGTAGTCAACAGTTTGTAATAGGTTTTTACCTTTATTGACACTTTTGGGGTTTCACTGATGGTTGCTGTTTTGAAGTTTGTTTCCTGAGTTTCGTTAGAACTCTGCGACAACTAAAACGATATGCAAAATGTTTATAAGGATCAACAAATTTAAAATTCCACGCTTTATGCAAGGAACATGCCTACTTGCTAATCTTTTTATCTTAATAGATATTGTATTGAAATTTATTATAAATCACTTTATGTTGAGATATTTTATAGACGATTGCAAAGATTTCTATCATTTTCATCTGGTGATCGTTCTAAACATTTGTGAGGAACACATTTCTTTTGTATATGGACTTATTTGATTTCAATTGACCACTTAATTAATTGATTGACCCTTATTCATGCTGAAAGCATGTCATATTTTTTTTCTGTAGCTTACTAAATCTACCCTGTGAGTGTAGATGTATTGGATTCCTGCAAATGATTACTTGTTCTGGCCTAATCAACATTTATTTGGATATAAAAAAAGATGTACGTAAAGTACCTTTGTCTCTATATTGTTTGTTTAGCATTCCAATTATTGTGAAAACATCAATTAGATAAGAAGCACTCTTTGAAACACTTTTTAATATAAGAGCCTTGAATTGTATATACATTTTATTATGTGATATTTGTACACCATAGGATAATACAGTTTCAATCTGACTTTGAAATCCATTAAATAAACTCATCATAGATACCAGGACTAAATTTAGTATTTACACCAGACGCGTGTTTCGTCTACAAAAGACTCATCAGGGACGCGAAATTCAAAAAAGTTTAAAAGGCCAAAAAAAAGTACGAAGTTGAAGAGCATGAGGACCAAAATTGCTAAACGTTTTGCCAAATACAGCAAACTTTAAGGTAATCTATGCCTGAGGTAGAAAAGCCGTAGTATTTCAAAAAAATCAAAAATTTATATAATCATATCAATGACAATTCATGTAAGCACAACAAGTGCTGACTACTGGGCTTGTGATACCTTCAGGGAAAATAAATCTCTACCAGGAGTGACATCGACCCAGTGGTTGTAAATAAACTTATCATAGATACCAGGACTAAATTCAGTATATACGCCAAACGCGCGTTTCGTCAAAAAAGACTCATCAGTGACGCTCAAAAAAGTTTAAAAGGCCAAATAAAGTATGGTTCTATTTTGTATAACTCGTTTGATAAAAATGTTTATTACTAGTACCCCCTTTCCTATGCGCTTTCTATCATGTTACAATTTGATCAAAATGCATAGAAAAGTTCTATCGAATCATGGAAATGTTTTGAAAAGCTATTATTAGTTTGCTTTATTATTCTGTTTATAATAATGATAGACCGCTATGTCATGTTTCTTTTGGTCTTTTACCAAACATTTCCTATAGAAACACAGAATCCAGTCATTCAAACCTCTATTATGTTTTCCCATTTTAGTTTCGCAAAATTTCAGCATAGTTTTTGTCTCTTAAATATTTATAATCTAGGTTAAGATTTGAAAGAAACTAGATGGGTATTTAAGAAAATTTATATGTTCAATAAAACCGATGGAAACATAATCATGATAATGTGAAGGCAAAAACTATTCTCATATTAGTGAAGAGAGAATTTTCTTTACATAATTGTCAGATATAAACTTCAATTTCCTCATGAGACCCAACTACGTGTTTAAATTATCTCTATTTTTACAATACCACAACAAAATACGAGTTCTGACTGAATTAAATATGAAAAAAATGACAGCTCTTGTAATTATATTTATACTAAATTTTTAAATATAATTTTTTAAATATTATTCATTAAGAATATTTCACCGAATGTACCACTATATAAAACCTAAAATCCCAAGATAAACTTATTGCATGAAATAATGTTCGGCAAAAGGTTAAAAAATCTTTGTCAAATTTCAGGAAATAAATAAAGGCAACAGCAGAATACCGCTGTTCGAAACTCATAAATCGATAGAAAAAAACCCAACCTGGGTTGCAAATTAAAACTGAGAGAAACGCATTAAATATA
This sequence comes from Mytilus edulis, assembly GCA_019925275.1. NCBI lineage: Eukaryota > Metazoa > Mollusca > Bivalvia > Mytilida > Mytilidae > Mytilus > Mytilus edulis. The sequence goes on along the minus strand of CM034358.1, from coordinate 7,837,363 downwards.
AGAGGATATCAACGACACAACATTAAAATGTAACACATACAGAAACGAAATAACCATTAAACAAAATCCGATGAGAAAAACAAATATAACATCAAAACTAAATAGATGAATTTGGGATAGAAAAGTACCGTGACTATTCTTATAGTAATGTGAATTCACACTCGAATATAAGAGGTAACAAAAAGTAAAATCACAAAAATACTGAACTCAGAGGAAAATCAATACGGAAAGTCCATAATCACATGGCAAAATCAAATAACAAAACGCATCAAAAACGAATAGACAAGAACTGTCATATTCCTGACTTGGTACAGGCATTTTCAAATGTAGAAAATGGTGGATTAAACCTGGTTATATAGCGCTAACCCTCTCTCTTTAATAACAGTCTCAACAATTTCCGTTATATTTACATGATGCGTTAAATAAACAGTCACAATTAATAAAATAGTCAAAATATGGGTACATCAGTCATCATCGCATAACAATTTTAAAAGGGACAATTTAACAGAACACAAAAACATCTATCTACGAACACATGGATTGACTTGAGTGTCTGACGTATTAATTTTTTTTATACGTCACATAAATTTGTCGTTCAATGTGCATACAAACAGTTTTAAAATTTACATAGGCAATGTAAGCATACAGAGTTAAAAAATCAAGTATGTAAGAACAAATTACAGATATAGACCGAGATTTAAACTAGTCCAAAAGTTATAGGTAGACACAACAGGGACACAAAATTAAAATGTAACACACAGAGAAACGAACTATTATTTAACAATGGCCATATTCCTGACTTGGTACATGACATTTTGTAAAAGAAAAATGGTGGGTTGAACCAGGTTTTGTGGCATGCCAAAACTCCCGCTTTAATGACAATGTTAAATATAACATTAAAATGACAACTTAACAATATAGGAATACAATACATATAAATAAGAGAACATATTGGACAAAGAAACACACGAATGATAGCAAACAAAAGGCTAATAACTGTGTTGTACATTATTCAAGATATGCAAGCTGTTTACAATTCGTTTGATGTGTTTTATCTACTGATTTTGATTATGGACTTTCAATTTTGATTTTTTCTCGTAGTTCAACCTTTTTTTGATTTTATTTGAAATATAAAACGTAAAAAGTTTACCATAATTTTAAATTAACTGTTAACACAACTTTGAATTTTTGAAATACTAAGGCTTTTCTACCTCAGGAATAGATTACCTTAGCTGTATTTGACAAAACTGAAAGAAATTTCTGGTTCTCAAAGCTTTTGAACTTAGCTCTTTATTTGGCCTTTTTTACATTTAGTTTATTAATTGCCTGAAATGATGTTCGGCAATAGGTTAAAAAATCTTCATCAGTTTTCAGAAAATAAGCTTATTATTCCCGAAAATTTAAGGCAATAACTTAATGCCAAGGCGTTAGCCTTTTGTCTAGGATTAAGCTTAGTGCCTTATTTTATTTATTGCTGCTAGCATATATATCAAGTTTATTTCAGTTTAAGGCGCTTTTGTGTCTGATTGATTTGTTTTATTCGTTTATGTATCTTTTTTGATTAATTCAATGTTTAATGTTACTTCAAATGATTTAATGTAGTTTCTGTACAGCTGCATAATTCCAACGGAGCTACAGGAAAAGCTTTGCTTTGCTTATCCGTTAGTTTGTGAGAAGAAGTTTTCATATTCTTGTGTATAGTTTCTTCGTTAGACAATGTGGTTTTATGACACTTTTACTTTTGATTTTGCATGGGGCCTTGATGTGTTCTAATTTCTAGTCCAAACAATGCAACAACCTTAACTTCCATCTAATCAAACTAAACACGAATGACTATTATTAAATGACTATCTAAACAGGAGATAATAATATTTTCTTTAGTTTTTCAATGGTTTACTTACGCATAGTGTTTGACTTTGTAGATCGGACCATTCATCAGTGAATTCGTGAGTGCATGTACATTTCTCACAGTAATATTCTATAATCTCCTCTGCACAAAAGTCATTTGATCCAATAACAGATTCCGGTTTTGTCAGGCCACATTCCCATTTTTTCACAAATTTCACATCTGTCATCTTGAATCTTGTGCTGATAATGTTATTTATTGCATCTGCAACAAAGTCGGCAATGTGTTTATAACTACCTCTCTCTATAATAAAATTTCTTCCGAATTCTAAAATCTGAATCAAAATAACATTTGGACATGTTGTTATTAGCAACTTTGTTAATTTTGATCTTTTATTTAGTTCAAATACAGCAGTCCCTCTGAAAAGAGCAATAGCCCGCTGAGAAGTATTTTGTCTGTCCTCTTGTTGAACGACGCCCACCTCTGCAATCTCATACTTCATGCACAGTGAAGCAATTACATGATTGATTAGATGCGGTGGCAAAAATGTAAAATTAAAACATAACCATGTGGATTTTTTACAGTTATTTTCCGTCACATTAAACATTTTGTATATGTCACACTCAGGTTCGGCTTTAACTATGCAAGGTACATAATAGCAAGATGTGTCTGTGGCAGAATTCCTCTCTGATTTTGTTGGTCGAATTATTATATCGAATTTCTCCATAACATTCAGGATATGTTCCTTGTGTTTGTACAAAATGGTTTCTTCTTTTTTGAATATATCCTCTAAAACTTCCCTATGCAATTTTCCTTTATGATAGAATTCTTTCCAATTTTGTTGATTCTTGATACTTAGAGCTCGAAATTTCTTTGCTGTAACTATACATTTAAAGGCATCAGACAGCCATTGTGTATCTAAAATGATATAATCCGGAAGATCCTCAAAATAAAGTAGAGCTCTGATTTCATGATGAAATTTCAAATACAAAATAAGTTCGTCATCTTTCAATGGTTCGGGTACTTCAGTAGAGATACGTTTTAGTTCCTGGAAAGTAATAATTGGTAACTTCTTCTTCTTCTCTTCAAGACGTTTTTCCAGCTGAATAAATTTTAACGGATATTCTTTATTCCATGTTCTATTTGTCTTGGCTAACTTTAAGATGTCTCTTCGTATTTGTTGAAATACACAGTTGTTATCATCTGTATTAGAAATTAAAACTGAATCCCTTATATGACTGCGCTCATCTAGTGCCATATTTTCTGTATACCGTAACAATTTTTCTCTACATGCATCTTCAATCTAAAAAATGAAGTGGTTTTGCAT
>CM034358.1:7799609-7834090 GCA_019925275.1 Mytilus edulis | reverse complement strand
TAAAACTAAATGGATATCAGATGAGACTATCTAAACTTTAAAAATTACATAAAACTTATGCAGAATGGACAACGGATGTGTATTGGTATATGAAAACTAGTCGGTTTAGTATTAATATCAAATAATCAGACCCGATGGCATTGAACCAACAACCTTGCTATTAACAAACAAAAGTGAAGCGGAATAAGTCATGTAAATCCAATATTTTATCGTTTAGATAATCTCATCTGATTTCCATTTAGTTTTATGCATAGTCATATCTATAAAACGTTGTGGAATAACCGTTTCACAAATGATATCGGATATGTTCCTTACGTCGTAACTACAATCCCCTTCCCTTTCATGAATGTGACCTACCGAATTAGACTTTTTACCGGATTTGTAATCACATAAGCAACACGACGGGTGCCACATGTGGAGCAGGATCTGCTTACTCTTCCGGAGCACCTGAGATCACCCCTAGTTTTTGGTGGGTTTCGTGTTGTTTATTCTCTAGTTTTCTATGTTGTGTCATGTGTACTATTGTTTTTCTGTTTGTCTTTTTCATTTTTAGCCATGGCGTTGTCAGTTTGTTTTGGATTTATGAGTTTGACTGTCCCTTTGGTATCTTTCGTCCCTCTTTTGATATATCGATCTCAATTGTAAACCACCACAGTGAATTTTGGTCATATATTGTATAAATTGTAATTTGTACAGGCACGTACGCGTTTTGAGCAAATTGTAATTTGTAAAAAGTCAAAATACAAATTAAAATTTGTACAATATTTTTGTACAAATTACAATTTGTTTCTTAATAATATTGATATATAGCAGTATCCCGACTAAACTTCATTATCAAATCAAACATTTTCTTAATCTGTTTATTTCATTTAAAAATGTTAGAATTCAATCAACATGTTTTAAATTATGGATGTACTTTGGTAAACAATCTAGAATTGAGATTAGAGTCGATTGTAACTGTGACATGCAGAATTGGAACTCACAACTTGAGTGTTAACATACTAATGATACAGTAGAACTATTTAGACCACTTGACAACTGATGCCCCCAATCTGAAATTGAAACTTGACAAGATCACTAAACCCTCAAATTGACAGGGTAATAAGACATGGGACATCTACAGACTGACTGTCAGATTTCTCCTACAAACAAATCTAAAATTAAAATGTATGACTTTAGAAATTTACCAGATGACTAGTTTCTTAAAATATTCCAAAGACAGGCATAATTCTTGCCTCTTTCTAAGAAACATGTATCTTCTGACACATCATATTTAGTAAAATGTTTGGTATTTCATTTTATAAGTTAATTAGATAATTGAATTCAAAAGTATTTGTAAATTATGTAAATCTCCTGTTTACTTTGTCTTTAATCCACATCGATTTGACCTTCTCAACTGCAATCTGATTGGTCTTCTCAAAGGTCAATAATGGATTCTCATTGATGTTGTCATGGGTGATTTGCTTCGGATTTGTCTTTTTCAAGGAACCTGTTCATTGGTTTTGTGTAAGGATTTTTGATCTTTGACCTTTTGGTGGAATCTTAAAACAGCCAAGTTCGTAGTCTGCTATAGAAACGTATGCCAGATCTAAGATGAATTTGGCACATCCACTAAATGTCGAGGTAGAAAGGTCAAGGTTAAAGAATTTCAGGCACATACTGGCTATTTTCTTGGTGTATGGTAGTTCTGCACATAATGCTGGAGGATTCTTAGCTAAAAATATAGAATAAGTCAAAATCTGAAACAAACACTTGGACTTGTGTAAATTTATGTTTTGCTTAATACATATGTATAGGTGCCAATGAAACAACTCGCCATTCAAATAACAATTTATAAAAGTAAACCATTATAAGTCAAGGTACGGCCTTCAACATAAAGCCTTGGTTCACACCGAACAACAAGCTATAAAGGGCCCCAAAATTACAAGTGTAAAACCATTCAAACGGGAAAACCAACGTTCTAGTCTATATAAAACTAGAGGCTCTAAAGAGCCTGTGTCACTCACCTTGGTCTTTGTGCATATTAAAGAAGAACACATGACAAAATTGTGTTTTGGTGTTGGTAATGTGTTTGTAGATCTCACTTCACTGGACAGTTTTGCTGCTTACAGTTATCTCTATCTATAATTAATTTGGCCCAGAAGTGACTGTTGAAAATAAATTGTAAAAACTTACACAAAAATTTACAAAACTTACAAAAATTGATAAAAATTGACTATAAAAAGCAATAACTCCTTAAGGGGTCAATTGACCATTTGGTCATGTTTGACTTATTTGTAGTTCTTACTTTGCTGTACATTATTGCTGTTTACAGTTTATCTCAATCTATAATAATATTCAAGATAATAACCAAAAGCTGCAAAATTTCTTAAAATTACCAGTTCAGGGGGAGCAACCTAACACAAAGTTGTCCGATTGGTCTGAAAATTTCAGGGCAGAGAGATCTTGGCCTAATAAACAGTTTTATCCACAGCAGATTTGCTCTAAATGCTTTGGTTGCAGAGATATGAATCAAAAACTGCATTTTAGCATATGTTCTATTTTTAGCCGTGTCGGCCATCATGGTTCATGGGCAGGGTAATCGGAAACATTTTTTAAACTAGATACTTTGTCATGTTGCTGCAAAATCATGTTAAGAAACCTGTTATTAACAAACAGTCTAGTAATACCGTTTTAGTTGGACATTCTCAAGTTTTAAAAGTATAAAGAATGGCATAAATGAAGTAAAATTTAAACAGTTGATTGATATGTGTATACATTAAGTCAAAGTTGAACTGACATTTAAATAGTGATTTAAAGTGTGAAGTTAAGATATTGAAACATACTTATATACAAAATGGGAATTGACATATTGGAACAAAGATTAAATATTAAATTACGTTGATATAAGTATAACGCTAAAAAAAAATCCGTCGTATCTTTCAAACGCTAAACAAATTTTACTGATTTTTTCAAACAATGCTAAATTCAAAGTAAAGGGTTTAGATATGTGTATTTGTAAAATACCATTGAATAATTTTATGCGAATCAAAAAACATTTTAAAATACAGAAAAAGCACATTTCTTTTGGTTTAAATGATAAGACAATGTTCGCAAAAAGTTCAAAAATAACATTTATGTTATACATGTTATATGTTCATATTCTCAAAACATCATTTAAATGTTAAAAGTATATGAGCATGATGATTTTCAAATGTTTAAAACAAATGCTCAGAAAACATTTCTGCAATGTTTGAGAAAACAACTGAAATTCTTATATCTTTTTGACAAAACCGCTCGGAATTTTAGGTCCTCGGAGCTCTTCCTCTTCGTATTTTATTTAGCAATCAAATATTTTGATTTAGGTGTCACTAATTAGTCTTATATAGACAAAACGCACGTCTGGAGAACAAAATTGCAATTATTGTGTCTATGATAAGTTCATGTTACATTTGAATATTATTGAAGAATTATAATCTAAATATCTTATCCTAGAATTGAAAGTTCATATGCACCACAATTTTTTTCAAAGGTCAAAATATAGGGCTGTGCGGCATATTTTCAACGTTTATATGCCCTGAACTTCTCAGAGTTTAAACTTACACTAATTTTCTTAACTACCCCTACCTCGAATGAAAGGTTACCACAGATTTCAATGTTAATAATATGCATTGTTTATTTACTGGTAACATTCCCAAGTTCTGTCTCTGCGATATGGAACACAGAGAGCATAACTGGGAACCAGTATGTAAACAAAATGAATTTTCTATGAATATTCAATTACTCCCCAAAAGAGGCGTGTTTTGAGAAACAGCTGTATTTACAAAGTGCAACCACTAATTAGTCTTATATAGACAAAGCGCACGTCTGTAAGACAAAATTGCAATTCTTGTGTCTATGATAAAATCACTAACATATAGTCAGCATTTCATGTTACATTAGTATATTGTTGAAGACTTAATATCTATATGTGTAGTATCTTCTTGTTGAATCTCATTGCCATGTACCTAATATTTTCCTTATTCAAATCAATGTTTTCATGTAGATTTTGAAATTTTGTAAATGTCTAGTTTTCCTTTAAAATTAAAACAATTGATACAAAATGATGTAAGAGTGTTTTCTTACAGCACTTACTCATTTTTATACAAATTTTAATATTTCTACACATCCAAAACAACTTGTGTTCTGTCTTTATACACAGCTACTTTTGCATAGGTACTATTTCTGTACTAAAAATATGTAGTACTGGAAATTTACTTTTAATATTTAGTACTATTTCTTTACTTTAAAATTATTGTAATATTTAGGTACTTGTATTTTACAGTACTTGATTTGTACTAAATATTTTGGTACAGAAATAATACAATATTCCATGTCTGAAAATGATAATTTTAAGAGATTTGAAATAGAAAAACTTTCAAAGTGCTGAAAATGAAACGGTAGTAACCAAAAATCTGTAGTACCTAAATTTCAAGTACAAATTAGGTATTTCTCGATTTCCCGATCTTCTGTATTTCCCAATTTCTCGATTTCCCTATTGTTCGATTTCCCGATTTCCCGATTTCTCAATTTCTCGATTTTGCTTTCTCGATTTTTCGAATTCCCAATTTCGCGTTTGCAAAATGAAAGGAGAAGTCACGAAAACGCGAAAAGTCGAAATAAATGGCCGCATCCGGCAACCATACATATATTTATTTAGTAATTTGGTTGATATATATATTCTTAAACTATATAGTCAAAACAGTATAAAACCGCCAATCCAATATGTTACATAATGATAATCATGATGGTTTTTGTCTTTGAGACGACCCATCAATTTTACCTGTAAACTGTAGGTGTCATTAGTCGGTGTCGAGAGATGTTGAAAAGGTCTAATTATCGACATCAATATATCAAAAAATGACATCCAGTTAGGTGCACTCGAAACAGCAGTGTTAGCTTTTAAATACAACTGAGATGTATTATCATCACATGTCACTGGACGAAACCAAAACAAACAATTACTCAGTCTATAATTGTATCATATGTGGAAAAGGATCTGCTTACCCTTCATGAGCACATGTGAACATCCCCGGTTTGAAGTGAAGTTTGTTTTGCTCAGTCTTTTTTTTTTTTTCTATGTTGTGTTTTGTAAACTGTTGTTGTATTTTAGGATTTTACGTTGTTTTTTTTTTGCCATGGCGTTGCTAGATGATTTTCGACTTATGGGTTTAAATGTCCTTTTGGATCACATGAGTCTGTAACAGTAAATTGCACGTGACTAATAAAATAAGATTTTACCGTTATATATATACGACTGAGAATATTCTCTTTAACTGGTCTTACAAAGCTGCATTGAACCTGTAGTGTATTTGTGAAGACAAATATCATAAACTGAGAATATTTAAGAAAACAACGTTTACAAAAAAAGTGAAATAAAAAAATACAGTTCCTTATCAAATGGCAAAATCAAAAGCTTAAACACATCAAACGAATGGAAAACAACTGTAATATGCCCGACTTGGTACAGGCATTTCTTAATGTAGAAAATAGTAAATTAAACCTGTTTTTAAACCTCTCACTTGACTATGACAGTCGCATAAAATTCCAAAATATCTTGAATATCGAATGAGTTGGGAAATGTATATTCCATATGCAGGTTAAACTGGTATATTTCTACAACAGGTGGGAATTTATAATTTAAAATTAAAATCGTCGCGTTTGTCATAAATTATGGTACTGAGATGACCACTTATGTCAAATTCGAGGTAATAGTCTAAATACGAGGCAAGGAAGGCGTATTTGTTGTTTCTTTAATTTCTAGTCTGGAGGATATATTAATGGTACCCAATCTGAAAAGTTTGGATTGTTAATGGAAAGAACATCATCAATATATATGAATGTGAAATTAAATAATCTGGCTTCTTTAATATTCTTGTTTTGACAAGTGTCTGAAGGAACTCCGACTCATATGAAAATAAGAATAGGTTGGTCAGGAGAGGCGCACAGTTTGTTTCCAAAGTAACGCCGACAATTTGTTGAAAAATTCTAGCTCCTATAACAAATATGTTTTCCATAAAAAAAAAACCTCTAGCATACTGATCACTTGTTCCTCTGTGCAGCATGTTTTATCTTTTTGTTCACTATTAATTTAATATGCCGTATGGTATACACTCGTAATAGTATGATTTACATACAAAGACAATAAAATTTGAAGCTTTGTCCGCTTTGAACGACAAGGTTCACTCTTACAAATATGTCAATTTGATTTCAACTTTATCATAATGGAATCTTTTTGAAGAAAAAAAACGTAATGCTTGGTAAAACAAATTACTTATTCCAGTACATTATATGTTGTCAATATATGTTTTTTGGTTTTTCGGTTTTTAGGAACTCAAAGCTTGAAAAAAAACTACGTTTTTTTCTTCAATGGAAGTATTACATTATTTAGTTTGTCAAAAAAAACAATGTTCGTCTATTATATAATTCAAGATAATAGGCAAAACCACTCACATTCGTTTTTATTGACAATACATAAAGGTAACAGTAGTATATCGCTATTCAGTAGTCATAATTCGATTAAACGAAAACAAATCCAGGTGATAACTCATATCAGGATCCAGTCGATGGTTTTGGTCATGTTATATGAAAAAGAAGATGTGGTATGATTGCCAATGAGACAACTATCCACAAAAGACCAAAATGACACAGACATTAACACTAGGTTACATTTTTGTAAATCTTTTATCGCTTATAAGTCTTGTTTTTTCTCAGTTTCTGTCTATCTATTTCAGCTTTTAATTAAAAATGCAGAAATGCTAAAATAAGTCCAAAAAATGATTTAAGGTGGTATGGAAGTATAAATTAAAAATGAAAGAATTTGTTCATACTATGCCAAAAAGTAGTTTATATTGATATATTTTCAAACATATAATAAAAATGATAGGCCGCCGAATATTTTCTCAGGCTACAGGTTGTAACAAAATGACCTATTTTGTATGGATTATACAAGAAAAAAACATCATTATATGATTAGAAGTAAAACTAAATGATAGAATTGTAAAACAAAATACGAAAAGATAGCTTTTCGAAAATGCTTTGAGAATATCAAAAGAAAAGATAGGGTCATCGAACGTTCTTTTCCGGCTAAAGTACAAAATTGCAAAATTCCATGTAAATTCCTTCAGAAAATGTACTATTTCAGAGTTACCTCCCCTTAAACTGCCAATTTAAAACCTTAAAGATTAAGCAAAAATATTCTACACCTATAAATAAATGATATTTATAAGTTAAAATCTTATAAATTTGTTCTTTAAAATGAAAATTCGCATTACTTATCTGTATTCCTGCGTCACATTTCGATTAACTGATTGAAAATCTGGACCTTACGTTCTCTGTTTTTTAGAACCCAAGAATGCGAAAGTCACACATACTACCGTAAGGGCACAATAAACACAACACTTAATGTAAAATCGCAATATTACAGACACTAACAACTGTCAATAAATTCATTATAGATTTAAGGATTATTTTATATTTGCGCCAGTTGTGCGTTTCGTCTACAAAAGACTCATCAGGGACGCTTGAATCGAATGATGTTAAAAAGGCCAAATAAAGTACGAAGTTGAGGAGCATTGACCACCAAATTTTTTTTTAAGTTTTGCCAAATAGAGCTAAGGAAGTCTATTCCAGAGGTAGAAAAGCCATAATATTTGAAAAAATCAAAGCTTTGTAAACAGTTAATTTATAATTATGACCATGATAATTCATGTCAACACAGAAGTGCTGACTACTGGGCTGGTGATACCCTCGGGGAATAAAACTCCACCAGCAGTGGCATCGACCAAGTGGTTGTAAATAAACTCATCATAGATATCAGGATTGAAATTTTATATTTGCGCCAGACGCGCAATTTGTCTTCAAAAGACTCATCAGTGTCGCTCGAATAAAAAATGTTAAAAAGGCCAAATGAAGTACGAATTGAAGAACATTGAGGACCAACAATTCCTAAAAGTTTTGCCAAATACAGCTTAGGTAATCTATTGTTGTCCGCGCATATAAAGCCCCAAACAACATCGTTTTTGTGTGTAAAACTCATTACATTAACTGCTTGATAAACGAATTAGGTATTGACAATTCACTTGGAAACTCAACATATACCCTCACGACACTGACCAAAGAGGAAATCCTGGATAATCATAGGTCTGTTCTGTCTTCCTTTGGAATTTCAACCAAAGATGAAGAACTGGATCTTCCATCACTGTATTGGATACCTAAACTACATAAGTGTCCTTACAAACAATGGTATATTGCTGGGTCTTCCAAGTGCTCCACAAATTTTCTTTCTAAATTATCAACATCTATTTTCTCAGCAATCAAAGACGGGCTTCAAAGTTATTGTGAAACTGCCTATTCTAGAGGTGGCGTGAATCAGATGTGGATACTTAAAAATTCCAAAGATCTTTTAAAGTACATACAATCTAACTCTTTTTCATCTTGTAACAGTATTAAAACATTTGACTCTACTACTTCTACTCTTTACACAAGTATTCCACATTCCAAACTAAGAGACAAATTGAAAGAGTTGGTATTGCTTTGCTTCATAAAAACGTAAATACAAGTATCTTGTCTTAGGGAGGGATAAATCCTACTTTGTAAAGGGTCACTCTGATTCAAACAAAAAATTCTCTGAAACTGATATTATCAAGATGCTTGATTTCTTGATTGACAACATATTTGTTACGTTCGGAGGACGTGTTTTTCAACAGACTGTCGGCATTCAAATGGGGACAAACTGTGCCCCTCTACTTGCCGACTTGTTTCTTTATTATTATGAGGCTGACTTCATGCAAGAACTTCTTAGGAAGAAAGGTAAGGAGTTTGCAATATCCTTTAACTCTACTTTCCGCTATATAGATGATGTTGTTTCACTAAATAATTCAAAATTTGGTGACTATGTGGAACGCATCTATCCCATCGAGCTAAAGATAAAGGATACTACATATACAGTTAAGTCGGCCTCATATCTTGACTTACATCTAGAAATTGACAATGAAGGTCGGTTGAAAACAAAAGAGATGATTTCAGCTTTCCAATTGTGAACTTTCCATTTCTAAGTAACAATATTCCAGCAGCACCTGCATACGGGGTATATATCTCCCAATTGATACGATATCCCCGTGCTTGAATTTCCTATCATGATTTTCTTGATAGAGGGTTGCTGCTCACAAGGAAGCTATTAAACCAAGAGTTCCAAATGGTGAAGTTGAAATCATCCCTTCGTAAATTTTACGGACGCCATAACGAGTTGGTTGACCGTTTTGGAATAACCGTTTCACAAATGATATCGGATATGTTCCTTACGTCGTAACTACAATCCCCTTCCCTTTCATGAATGTGACCTACCGAATTAGACTTTTTACCGGATTTGTTATCGCATAAGCAACACGACGGGTGCCACATGTGGAGCAGTATCTGTTTACCCTTCCGGAGCACCTGAGATCACCCCTAGTTTTTTGGTGGGGTTCGTGTTGTTTATTCTTTAGTTTTCTATGTTGTGCCATGTGTGCTGTTGTTTGTTTGCCTTTTTACATTTTTAGCCATGCATGCCATGGCGTTGTCAGTTTGTTTTAGATTTATGAGTTTGACTGTCCCTTTGGTATCTTTCGTCCCTCTTCTATTCCTGAGGTAGGAATTACTAGATAAATATTTTAATTTCAGCATTATGTTTTCTTTTTAGCAATGTGGGCTATGAGGATTGATTGACAGGAACAAAAAAAATCACCTTATTTTAAATGCTTACGGATAATTAAAAGAGAATAACATAAATATCAAACCCCAAAGGAAAATACAAAACAGAAATAAAGGCAACAGTAGTATACCGCTGTTCAAACTCATAAATCCATGGACAAAAAACAAAATCGGGGTAACAAACTAAAACTGACGGAAACGCATAAATATAAGAGGAGAACAACGACACAACACTACAATGTAACTAACACACACAGAAACGGACCAAGCATCAGACAAAATCCCACGAGAATAACAAATATAACATCAAAACCAAATACATGAATTTGGGATAGGCAAGTACCGTGACACGTCTTATCGCAATGTCAATTTACACTCAAAAATAAGAGAAAACACAAACGACGCAACGTTAAAAAAGTGTTTTATCAAATGTCAAAATCAAAACCTCAAACACGTTAAACGAATGGAAAACAACTATTATATCCCTAAATTGATACAGGCATTTCCTTGTGTAAAACGATGTGGTCAATTCATCTTTTTTTTTAAATTTGATTTGCAAATTCAGACAAAAGAGTGTTTACAAAGTTAGCGACGACGACGGACGCTAGGTGGTGGCAATAACACACATTAAGGTGAGCTTTAAATATTCACATTGAACACTCTTTTTCATTTCTTATTAAGATGTTTTATATTAAATTTAATTGAAAAAGACGTCTATTACAACAATGGTGTAAGCGTGAAATTCAAAAGCTAATTTATTAGATACAAAAATATAAAATTCTCTCTCCGTCCTCTACAAATTAGGTTAATGCCAATAAAAAGAAGTATTTTTCAAAATGTATATTGGTGCAGTTGTGTCATATTAGAAATGTATCAACCATGATTAAAACATCCTACAATATAATGAGCGTGATAGCACCAAAATATGACCATAATTTAAATGCCCCGTTCATAGGCTTAAGTTACAGCAATTATGGATTATTTTCAAGAGGGGGGCAACAATGGCCCTTATCACAACTTGTACTTAACAATGAGTTTTAATGATTACTTGTCAATGGGATCAAAGTTATAAACATATCTCTTTATATGTGAATTAAGCTTTATATATTTATATTAATGAATAAAGGGCTAAACATAATGAACTAAACACAGATAATAATTGTTGTATGATTTCAAACTACTAAGACAACATATTTGTTCAGGCCCTATTCCATTGTTTAGATTTCCAAGTTAGGTTTCATCATTATTTTTGTCTTTCTCAGCCCATTTCTGACATCAAAAGCAACCCAGTGATTGCTGTCTTTAGAATTATCCTCTGTGTAAATTCCGTTAATATTGGAATAGGTGCAGGATGCATGCCACCATCCACTCTTCTTACGAACAGCACAATTATCATTGCGATAATCAATATCGTTGTCCTTATCTCGTGTGGAAAATTTCATACCGTTCAACGACTGACTGGCTGCATCTATCATCGAATCACCTGTAAAGCGAAAAGGATTGACAAAAGAATAATGAACACTAACGTAAAGCATTTTACCTAAATTTTTAACGTTTTTTTTAAACCATTAAACTGGCATAAAACTTGCACATTCTCATAGATTGAAACAAATCTTTTCAAATTACCAAGACAATTATATATATATATATAGGTATGTGTGTGTTTGGGTGTCTGTGTGCGTGTTTTAATGAAAATTAATCCAAAACTTCGTTGAATGCATTTGATATTTAATTTAGAAGGTGAAAATTGTCCTATTTGATCAAACAATCATTAAAATGGTGATAAAGAGAAGCGGAAGATACCAATGGGATTCAAACTCATAACTCGATAACAAACTGACACGCCATGGCAAACTCATAACTCGATAACAAACTGACACGCCATGGCAAACTCATAACTCGATAACAAACTGACACGCCATGGCAAACTCATAACTCGATAACAAACTGACACGCCATGGCAAACTCATAACTCGATAACAAACTGACACGCCATGGCAAACTCATAACTCGATAACAAACTGACACGCCATGGCAAACTCATAACTCGATAACAAACTGACACCCCATGATCAAACTCGTAACTCGATAACAAACTGACACGCCATGGTCAAATTCATAACTCGATAACAAACTGACACGCCATGGCAAACTCATAACTCGATAACAAACTGACACGCCATGGCAAACTCATAAGTCGATAACAAACTGACACGCCATGGTCAAACTCGTAACTCGATAACAAACTGACACGCCATGGTCAAACTCGTAACTCGATAACAAACTGACACGCCATGGCAAACATATAACTCGATAACAAACTGACACGCCATGGTCAAACTCATAACTCGATAACAAACTGACACGCCATGGTCAAACTCATAACTCGATAACAAACTGACACGCCATGGCAAACATATAACTCGATAACAAACTGACACGCCATGGCAAACGGAAAAACAAGAATAGACACTACAAACCACCATAGAAAAAACTTTAGACTGAGTAACACGAACACCAGCAAAAAACAAGTATATCTCACAGAATAGTCACATAAATTCGTGGGTTGATAATAAGCCGTAATTGGTTATTTTTATAAAATCATTTAAAAACTATAACTATGAGTTGAACGTCTATAAAAACAAATGATACCATTACGAGCACACGAATCATGCTACTGCAATACCTGCACGAGGATCTGGGTGAAGTTTTCCTTGTCTTTTTTTTTATGTTTAAGACCATTTGTCTGTATATTCCTTTTTTTATATCCCAATTATTCACTTTTCATCTTATTATTACACCCAATGATTATCTACTCTGTATTTGTTTTTCTTTTTTGTTGTATTCTTTATTACTTTTGCCGATTTTTTTGCACTTTTTTGTGCTTCTTTGTTAAATATTTGTTTGTTTTTGTTGTGATTAAGATTGTAACACGGTGTTGACTGCTGTACCCTTACTTTGACATGTTTACGTTATTATGTCTGTTTGTTTTATTCACGCATCGTTGTCAATATAATTGAATTTGATGCGACTGTCATACAAGTAATAGGTTTAGCGCTATAAAACCAGGTTCAATCCATCATTTTCTACATAAGAAATTGCCTGTACCAATTCAGGAATATGACAGTTGTTGTCCATTTGTTTCATGTGTTTGTGCCTTTGATTTTGCATTTGATTAGGGACTTTCCGTTTTGAATTTTCCTCGGAGTTCAGTTCTTTTGTGATTTTACTTTTTTATGCCCATTATTCGCTATTCTGTTAAACACATACAGTCCATCCTAAATAAGGTATGCTCATTACAAAAAAATACGAGAGCGTTCCGTATGGACCGTTTGTGAGCATAAAGCAAAAACTTCTCGATAATTTAAAGATAATTTTGCTTTAGGGAGTTATAACTTTAGCTCAATTACACAATTATATAAACTGGACTCAAGTTCCAAATTATATTCAATTTATATATACAAAACTTCACAAATGCATATATAGGGAAATACATATTTAGTTCCAATAGAATATAGTAGATGTGTGACGTTTTGGCCAAAACAAACTGAGATGTATTTGTTGAAATACACAGTTGTTATCATCTGTATTAGAAATTAAAACTGAATCCCTTATATGACTGCGCTCATCTAGTGCCATATTTTCTGTATACCGTAACAATTTTTCTCTACATGCATCTTCAATCTAAAAAATGAAGTGGTTTTGCATGTCCTGTTCAAACAAGATTTGAAGTTTACTGGCAAATGGTCTGAAAACGTTGCAAAATGTTAAAACTAAACGTACAGATATTCATAAAGTTCCATATTAAGTTTACATAACACTCAAAACGAGGGACGAAAGATACCAGAGGGAAAGTCAAACTCATAAATTGAAAAAAAACTGACAACGCCTGGCTAAAAATGAAAAAAAAGAAACAAACAAACAATAGGACACATAACATAGAAAACAAAAGAATAAGCAACACGAACACCACCAAAAACTAGGGTGATTTCAGAAGGGTAAACAGATCCTGCACCACATGTGGCACCCGTCGAATGTGTTCGACAGTTTTTTGAAGACTTCCCTAGAAAATCTAGACTACAAATCTTGTGATTTTCTTGATTTTTTTTATGTCTTAACGAATATTGTAACCATTGTGAAAACCTAGTGTTTTATGTTATCTGTTATATGTTTTTTTCTGTTCAAAAGAAGACTGTTTGCATTTATTTGCGCAAATATTTATCTTCTTATTCTTTTTGTAATAAGAATTTAAACCTAATCAGATATGCCTGATATTTTAAATGATTTCCTAACAGCAATTCGATTTATATTAACTCTCCATATTATTCTTTAGGCAGTTAAGTACCTATAATGTCGTTTTCTGCACGTATTGTAGTCTAAGAGCTATGCCTGTAATATATACAAATGGGCTATATGACACCCTGGGCCTACCTAGATGATCTAGATGATCTAGATATTGAAAATTGAATTTAGACATTGCCATTTGTTTTAATACATATCTTTGCACTTCTTCAGACAGATTCATGATATACTGCCATATTGGGTTGTACTATCAGAGAACACAAACAGTCTAGTTATCTGCTCAAATCTGCATATTTGTAGAAGGATGTGCAATTTCATTGGTTCGACTATTTATTCATATACAATAGACTTGCTTATTTATTGCATTATCCAAAGCAATTACACAAATACCAAGCATTTCTGTTTTACAATATTTTTATCAACTGAGCCATTTAAGGGGAGATAACTTTTTTAGTAAAACAATTACACTGGACTGATATGGAAATTTTGTATATTTACTTGTAACAAGAAAACAAGTTCGGTTATACCATTGTTTGTTTTATTTTTCATAAAATATATTATAAAATCTATCTTCTCACAATTTATTTCAAAATGCTATCTAAAAGATTTCTTTTTATGCACAATAATGGGTCATGATCATTCTATGCAATTTAAGGCAATTTTCAACGACTCTTAGCTTAAAAAATAGCATCATCCTTTTTATTATATTGTTGGGAAGACACTTTTTCATCTTTCCGCTAACATATTTGCTATGATTGTCTTATCGCAATTCAGAAGTGTTAGTTGGTGCCAATTTCGTATAATTTCCCCTCACGCGTCCTTAAATAGTGATTTTACAACTCCCTTATATTTTGAGTCCAACAATGATTTTTTTATCAAATATGTCTTCCAATAATGAACAAAATGATTCTTGTATGACTGGTATATTCCTAGTTAAAATTGAGAATGGAAAGAGCGATTGTTTCAAAGAGACATAAACCCAGTCAAAGAGCAGAAAACAGTCAAAAAGTAACATGGAGGCAAGCCTCAACTTGTACCAAAACAGAAACGTGTCCTTAATCAGTGAAAAATGAAAGTCATACAAAACTCCATAACATATAATTGATCTTGAATTTAAAATCATACCAAGTTTGCCTCTTCTGTCTCTGATGTCACAGCATCTTTCCAAGTACCAACAATAACCACTGGGGGATCTCTTTTTCTTGTGTTGTCCTCATATTCAATTTTCATCTCAGCCATTCTACTACAACAATGTATGGAATCTATCCAAAATCTAAATAGATCTACAAAGTAATGGTAACTTTTTCTATTTCTTAAATGTTTAATGCACATTTGTCCTTATGGTGTATTATGGTCTACTTAACGAAACACTTTCAATTCACTCATTATTAACATCCTTTCATTATCTACAATTTTGTGAACGCAACTGCGTATAAATTTATATTCACTCAACATACAACTTGCATATTGTTAAAAAAGAACGTTTCAAGTAATAAATTAGTTCCACAGTAAATCATAATCATGGATGTGAAGTTAGCCACCGGTTCGTTATTCCATATTCGATTTTCAAAATTAAGTTGAAAATCATAGAAAAAAGAAATTCTTAATAACATTAAAACCATGATTTTCATAGTTAAGAGGACTGATAAGATACACAGGAAATCGTTGCGTGACCTCTTCTAACTGTCGTAAATAATATAAACTCTTTTCTGAATTGCATTTTTGCTTTTATGTAATATAGATTTTTGTCAATTCAAAGATGTATTTTTATGTAGGATATTTCTTAAAACCAAAAGAAATCAAAGAGCTGAAAGCTCTGAAGAAAAATGACGCCACTGTCTCTAATATTGGGATAGTTTTTATGCAAGTCTTGATTTTCACATACCGTAATTAGTTTAACAATGCAACATGTATCGTAAGCATATAATTGATATTCGTATATGTGTGTGTGTTTGAAGTGAAGGTGACAACTGGCTGTTTTTTTTAAGACAAATGAATCGGTCAAGACTACCTGAATTGTACAAATAAATACCGTAGAAAGGCTTGTATATTTCTCACTGGTACATAGTCTAAATCCGGGTCCGTTCGCTTCCATTCTCGTTTGCGCCCACTCATGTTCACCCCCTTTCACTTTCACACCCTACATGTTCGCACCCAATCTTAATTGGTTTTGTGTTTAATAACTCTGTAAGCAAGTGTTTTCTTATAAGTATAATTGTTGTCATTGTCTCAAAATAAAGTGAAATAGCATTTTTTTGTTGTGTAGAATAAATCTTAATCATGTTTTGGATAGCGTATTGTTAAAATAATAATAATCCTTTCTAAATAAAGTGGTATTCTGTCAAAGTTTTATTTTGTGTTGAATAACTCTTAATCATGTTTTGGTAAGTGTATTGCTATAACTTTGTTTCATTGACTTGTTTCAATATGGAGTGAGATTCTGACTATGTTTTTATCATGTTTTGGTTATATTAGTGGATTGCTATATTTTGGTTTCTATGTTTTATTGTTTCGTTGTTTCAGATCAAAGGGACCAAGCTGTTAAAAACAATTATCTTTTGTGTTTTTCCTTTAAAATCTTCAATGTTTTACTCATACCAAGCTATAAATACATTCAGTATTTACACCAAAGCAATTTAAAACAACAACCATGATTTTCCAATTATTCAACTTGAATTTGAATTAAAATTGGGCGCAAAAGAGTAGAGTAGAGATAATTTCAAACATTTGTCAAAGAATTCTAGTCAAACCAGCACCTAGTTAAATTGGCACCTGGACAAATCAGCACCTGGTTAAAATCGACACCTGATATAGTCAATTCGTCACCCATGTTAAATATATATTTTTAACAGTATTTTAAGCAAAAAGAGTTAAAATAAGAAAGGGGTTGCCCGAATTTTTTTCAGTATTTAAGCAAAAAGAGTTAAATACTAACTTTCACATTTCTGGGTGTTCATGTACATTTTGTATATATTTATTTTTCTCAACTAAATGACTTTTTTGGTATATTTTTAGTGATATATATATATGAGTAGCCCAAATAATTATTACGTCTGGCAAGGCTTTTTTAATTTTATTCTGGAACACCTTCCTATGAGCGCAAGGCTATGTTTTTTTTTCTGGGACACCTTCCTACGAACGTCGTAGGAAGGCGTCCCAGAAAAAAAATAAAATAGCCTTGCCAGACGTCATAATTATTTGGACTAATACATGAGGTATTGGATGTTTTTCTGCATTATTTTAACCAGTTGAGCATTTTACAGGATTGTTGGTTTAATGCTGTTTAAACTTTACTAAAAAAACACCTTAAATTTGCTAATAATTTGGCATGAAAGTTTGATTTATTGAAAGGGACTCATAGTTTTCCATTTTATTTTAATAATTGTCTAATTGTTAAAACAACAGCTTTGGTAAGGGCTTCGTTGTTTTCCTTTATACACAACAACATATTCACTTTCGTTTCGTTGTTTACCTAAATACACAAATAGGTGCCGATTTGACTAGATGCCAATTTAACCAGGTGCCGACTTGACTTGTACGTTTCAATTCCTCTGCGATCGTTTGCGGTATTGTCTTGAGAAAACCTATTTTCCATCATCAAAGAGAAGAAGACACTGCTTTAAAATGATTCTGGAACGCTTCATGGTTGTTAAAATAAGTTTAATTCACTCAAAGAACAATTTTAAAACTTGCGATGTTTAAACAGGAAGTTTCAAAAGCACGTGTAAAAGAAGAAATTAACCGGTGAGAGTGGAAATCTGTACATGACAGATATCACTATAGTACGACTTTGAAAGTAAAACAGTTCAATCCTTTTGTAAAACAGTCTTAAATATACCTATCACATTAATGTTTGAAGGGTCTTAAGCTTATTCAAACTATATAAGTCGGTATGAAACACCAAAACGGAATGAACAATAACCGATTACGTTTTGTAGTTTACAAATTCTAAACTGGTTCCCGTCAAACTACAACACTTTGTTTCGAGTGAAGTGGAATACAAGCAGAAACCAGTTAGTTTGTAAAATAGTAAGTATGAAACCGAGAGTAAACTGGTTCCTGGCTGATTACTACACAATGATCATGCATAATGATAACACAAGCAGATTCCAGTTTGTATGGAAAATAGTAAATACGAAACCAAGCGCGGTAGGCAGAGAAATGTAATGAAGTTCAGGTCGGCAGTAATGGAACAATGACTGCGTCATTTTCCAAAAACCGATCACGCTAGACACTTGAGGAATTTAAATAGAAATATTAGTGAAAAGCCAAAAAAAGAAATATATAGTGAAAACCTACCGGAGACAGCCCAAATGAGGGCGAGACCCCCCTGTTCTTTCAATGTTCCTAAAATTCAACTACATCTTAGACTCTGTATACATAAAGGTTCTATCAGAAGGATTTCTCAGAATAATGTCATCTTCACTATCTACGGGGGGCATAGATTGTCACTTTTAAGCAAAAAATGTCAAGCTTTTTGGACAGAGGGCACAGGGCAATGGTGAGAGCTCCCTGAACTATCAATCTTTTTAATAGTATAAAGACGTTTAGTAAAAAGTTGAAATACATGTAACTAAAAGGAATTTGGATACGCTGCCTTCCATGTTTTCGGAGCGCCCAAAGTGCCAGTTAGATATTCAAAACTTATCTCTGATCTCTCAATCTGTCTAATATTTTGTAGACATGTTATAAGTAGATACAAATGTGACTAACAAGAAATCCTTCTGATACAATCTTTATATAAACAGAGTCTATAGTAAATTCAATTTTACGTACATTGAAAGAGCAGGGAGGTCTGACCGTCATAAAATCGACCTCAGTTTTTGCTATGTAGTTTGAATATCCAACTGTACCTCCGTAATCATAGAAGACAGGAAGAGTACCAAAATTCCTTTTAGTCTCGTATGTATCTACATCTAACTAACTGTCTGCTTAATATTAGGCAGAATTAGAAATCCTCACGTCATTACACTGTGCTCTTTGGACATTTTTAGCTGGAAAGTGATGATCTAAGCCCTCCGTAGATATTGAAGATGGCATTTTTTTCGAAAATCCTTTTGATACAATCTTTATATATACAGCGTCTATGAATTTATTAAATTTTATGTACATTTAAAGAACATCGAGGTCTGATTGTCATTTAAGCGGTATAGGGTAGGTTTATATTATATATTCCTGTTTTTTGGGCTTTCCATATTTTCTATTTATATTTCAAAATGCGTTTTTGTTTTTGTTTTAGATATGAAATAACATTTTTAGTGTCGCTGTATTGATAAAAACATATATATCTTAAAGGCAAATATCCATTTGACATAATCATTGATTATGGTAAATATTCGCGGATAACGAGAGTTAAAGACAACTTAATGGGGTCAAACAACGATTTCCTACGTATCTTATCGCTCCTTTCAACTATGAAAATCATGTTATTGATGTAATCATGTACTATCTTTCTTTATGATTTTCAAAAACATTTAGATATGCAACCGACTGCTAGCATCCGGTTGGATATTGGATATCGAATAACTTCACATCCATCTGTAAATCTGTATTAATGGTGATAATGTATTTCATAATTCATGGTACTGTGATCCTAGTTGTATATCCACACTTAGATCCCGTTTACACTGGCAACGAATTTGAATCGATCTTTATTTGAATCGATCTTAAAAAGACCAGTTCTCGTTTTACATCAAATCAAGATCGCTCGAGATCGATCTTATTTAATCCAGTGCGTTTACACTACAACATAAAAAGAATCGATCTGATCTTTATTTTCCTATCTAAATATAACAAACACCTGAACAAAGTTCGATCGCGATCGATGAAAGCGTTTACATAAAGAAAGATCTATTCAATAAAGATCGATGTTTTTAAAACCACCTCTAGAGGTAGACTTTTTAAGTCCGATTGAAGATCGATCTTACCCGTTTACACTGGACCTAAGATCGATTTTTTGTCAGTGTAAACGGGGCCTTTGACTTAAAAAAAAAGACGGTTTATCATTACCTTGTGCTTTTTTGTCGTCAGCCTCATTGAGATTTGCGACAACGAGATATATGGCGTCTGGAGACAAAAAGGTTTGGTGTGTGTGGTAATATTCTTCATCTCCCGCAAAATCCCATAAAAATAACGTGGCATATTCCTCTTTATCATGCAGATCAATTTTAGACTGAAGCATGGATTCAATTTCTCTAAATGCTTGTTCTAACAACAGTTGAGATGGCTGATGTTTAATGCCTACAGGATGATCAACCTGAAAATTTGTGCTTTTTTTTTTTAAATATGACGTGGCGCAGTACATCTCGGCATTGTGTTATTGTTCTTTGATACTTTTATATTATTGTCTTTCCTATTTGCTAATGTGCTGTGTCTATATGCCTTTTTGTGTTTCTTTGATACAAACGACTTGGCTCTGTATTCATACATCCCGTTATTGTGTTATTGTGCTTTGTCTATATGCTTTTTGTCATTCTTTGTTACCTTATTTTTTTTTGGTGTCATAGTGATTAAGATTATAACGCAATGTGTGCTGCTGTATCCCTATTTGTTACATATTTACCTGTCACATCTATTTTATTTTCACGGATAGTAAGGTTGTCATATCGAGGAGTGTTTAGTACAGTGATTTTTTCATAGGTGGAAATGGATAAGTTATGGTACTTCCCAAATAGTTATCAAAGGTACCAGGATTATAATTAAGTACGCCAGACGCGCGTTTCGTCTACAGAGACTCATCAGTGACGTTCATATCAAAATAATTATAAAGCCAAACAAGTACAAAGTTGAAGAGCATTGAAGATCCAAAATTTCAAAAAGTTGTGCCGAATACGGCTAAAAATGAGGATCGAGGATAAAAAAAATGAGGATCGAAGGACATTTTACGATGACGATATCTGTTTAAAAAAAAGCTATAACATGTCTACAAATATTCAAACATGGTTCTTCAGATGTGTCATTTTACAAAATTGAAGAGCATTGAGGCGATTGCCTCAGTTCTTTTAAAATGAACAAAAAAAGCAAACTAAATGTTTGAATCTATATTGTAAGTCAAACTATCTAAATTGAAATTGTTGTTTTTAAGAAATTAACATAGGATAAGCAAAATATCCAAATTGGTATGGTTTGGTTACGCGATTGTCATGGTTCAGTTAAGAGTCTAAAAATTCGACATGGTTTTGGTTACATTTGTCATGGTTTAGATCCAGATTAAGGCATATTTGTTGCACCTAAATATTGATAGTTTGTTTGAAAGCGATTTTGAAAAATTAAATTAAAAAGTAACACATGTATAATTAACTAAGGCAAATTGTACAATTATATATTTTTGTACACCGCGTAACGCATTGGGGGTTCAATGAAAATATCGGGCGTTCGTCCGTCCGTCAGTCTTTGAGTTTATCCTTCCGGTCTCACGTTTACAATTCTTTCCGGATTTTTTATCATAGTGTTTTAGTATTGGTTTGGGCTAGTTCGAAAATCAGTGCCAATCATTTATTTTTAAAGAATTATGCCCCTTGGAAACATTAGTTATATTGAAATTGCATTGTTAGCACTCACAAATGTACAAGTCTTGCCAAAATTTTATGAAACTTATACCATAGGTTTATATTAGCAATATATTGGATGCATTCATAAATTAGTGCTGATTAATTAATTTAAAAGAATTTTAAGAGTTAATTTATAGGTTGATATCAGCAATGTTTTGGACTGATTTGAAAGTTAGTACAGAAAGGTTATTTTTTAACTATCTAACTGTTACGTTTAGTAACTTTAGGTAGACGTCAATAATCTTTGTTCAAGATACATATCCCTTGTAGAGTCCAGCTACTTTGAAATGATACTGTCAATGATACAATAAATCAAATATAAAATTAAACAAACGATATCGAGAGAACACCATACAGTCTTTAAACATTGACGGAACAAAATGTGAACCTGGACAACAGTTTAAACTAATTTATTAAGTAAACGTCTTTACACTAAATCCATTGGATCTTGGGTGTGTAAGGGTTAATAATTAAGTACTAGATGCAAGAGTTTTTCATTAGTTGTAAGTGGCTTTGAACTAGCTGTCAGTTTACTGCGAGTACTCTGATCTGTACCTAGTGTCTTTTTGTAGTTGAGATATACAAGTACCTAACCACGTTCACTTGTATTTTTATCCATCTGATGAGTTAAGCCTGTTTCAATTGATTTTTGAAGTTTGTTCTTAAGTTGTACTGGTATACCACTGTCGAGGGTTAGTAGGTGGGTTGGGACCCCGCAACATTCTGTATGTATGTGCCTGTCCTAAATCAGGAGCCTGTAATTCAATGGTTGTCGTTTATTTTTGTGTTACATATTTGTTTTTCGTTCATTTTTCGAACAAAGATAAGGCCAATAGTTTTATCGTTTGAACTGTTAAACATTATCATTTCGGGTCCTTTAATAGGTGACTATGTGGTATGGTTTTTTTTTATTGTTAAAGGTCGTACGGTGACAAACAGTTGTTAATTTCTGTGTAATTTTGGTCTCTTGTGGAGAGTTGTCTCATTAACAATCATACCACAACTCTTTTTTTTTATATATGTAAGTGAAATTGATATGAAAGTTAATTTCAAAGTGTGGAATTTAAATGAATGAAAGATCACAAGTTCGAATTAGAAAAAGGTCCATAAGGTCAATTTATACGAACAAATACAAATGATTATATATTTTTTATTTGAATAAGTGTTATGCAGTACAACTTAACTCGTTAATCCATTTTCTCTACTATGCCATGAAGTTCCGATAATATCAGAAAAAGCTCTGTCGGTTTTATAGTAAGTGTGAAAAAATGTACATTATTCAATGTGAAAAGTAAAAACACAAAAATACTGAACTCCGAGGAAAATTCAAAAAGGAAAATCAAAATTCAAAAGGCAAAATCAAAAGTCCAAACACATCAAACGAATGGATAACAACTGTCATATTCCTGACTTGGTACAGGCATTTTCTAATGTAGAAAATGATGGATTGAACCTGGTTTTATAGCTAGCTAAACCTCTCACTTGTATGACAGTCGTATCAAAGTCCTTTACATTGTCAACGATGTATGAACAAAACAAACATACTCAAAGAGTACAAATGTCAAAAATAAGGGTACAGCAGTCAATATTGTGTTATCATCTTAATATCCCTATAAAAACAACAAATGTAACGAAGAAGCACAAAAAGGTATACAACAAATTTAACATACTCATTTTGCTTTTCTTAGACCATCCAATTTATCTATATAAAGTCTACCCGTAAAGGATAGAAGGTTTCCATTGCTGGTGTAAAATTGCGCGTTTGAAATTCGAACAGGTAGACATAAAAATAATTTTGTCGTTCAAAGTATGAGGGCATTCATACATGCATCACTATATAAACAACAAATGCAGCGAAGAAGCACAAAAAGGCATAAATAAAATTTCACAAACTCATTTTGCTTTTCTTAGACCACTTAATTTATCTATATAAAGTCTACCCGTAAAGAATAGAAGGTTTTCATCGCTGGTGTAAAATTGCGCGTTTGAAATTCGCACAGGTAGACATAAAAATAATTTTGTCGTTCAAAGTATGAAAGCATACATACATGCATAGTCACGTAAAGTTGATGTAAAAAAACAACAGACTCAACAGTAAATGTAATAATAATAAATAAAATAATGTGTGGTTCAAAGTATGACGGGATACATACGTACACGTCAAATGTATAACATAAAAAACAGACTTAACAGAAAAAAGTATTATTATTGAATAAAATAATTTTGTCATTCATAGTATGTCAAGGTCCATAAGTAAAAGTAATATTTGTAAATGAAATAATTTTGTCGTTCAAAGTATGATGTTTTTATATAACCACAGAGTCAATTCAAAAGAATATCTCAAAAACTGACTTAACAGTACAAGTAATATTAATCAAGACAAATAAAAGAATACTAAAACACGTTATTAAGATGATAACCAACGATGATAATAGATGATTTAAACATAATTGATAGTATGATAATTATAATGATACTATCTTAGCTTCACTGTAGACGACTTAGTTTATAGAGAGATATATTTTGCAAGTAGATCATCGTCAATATGTAAAACTCAGATCTACTAGTCTGGGAACAAAACAACAACATTAGAAATTAGAGACACTACATTGACTCAAATAAGCATAGAATGTACCTAACACGAAAATTAGTATCAATGAAAATATAGTTTGAAAATATTTTAATAGTTGTACATAATAAAATTGAGAATGGAACATAATGTCTTTTTATTTTGATCGTAACATTTCCATCTTTCACGACAGGAATTACATAACTGAACATGTCAAACATGAACTAAACCATGACACTAAGGAACCAAACTATGACACCGAAATTACTTTAATCTTAAAGTGTGTGCAAATGTAGGTTTTTTAAGAAATAATTGACGGCAGATTAATACCATATTGAAATATGGGATGTTACAGACAGTAATTATAAAGACATAACTGTACTTTATGCGTTAAAAAAGAACAACAACTTATAAGTTTTGACATACACAAGCATTATTCTGTGTCAAATTATAACTATAGGATAACAACTTTAATGTACTAACATATCAGCAATAAACAAACATACTTACCAGCTTGAACTTATATTTAGAGATTCCTATAGCGAAAAATCCGAATGTTTACATTGTGTCATTGATTGCCAATAAGAACGTTTTATTCAACCATGTCTAACTCAACAAAACTACGACAAAATCACTGTAATAAACGCCCCTCGATATGAAGACCTTACTACCCATGGTTTCTTCACACATCGTTGTCAAATTATGGAATTTGATGCGACTGTCTCAAAAGTGAGAGGTTGAGCTAGCTATAACACGACGTTTAATTCACCATTTTCTACATAAAGAAATGCCTGTACCAAGTTAGGAATATGACAGTTGTTATACGTTCCTTGTATGTGTTTGAGCTTTTGAATTTGCAATTTGATTAAGGACTTTCCGTTTTGAATTTTTTTCGGAGTTCTTTTTATGTGATATTACGCTTTTTTAAGTTGTAACATAATGTGTATTTATTTTAACAGACTGCATAGATGAATATTCTCAATCCTTTAATCCCTCAATAATTTTTCATGAGATTTTCCTAACCTTTGTGGTTGTTGCTTCTACTGAGGCATCCATGTGTCGTTTGGACTGGCAAATAAGTGTTTCCTCATATGGTTTTAACAGTCTTGCATGACGTTCAGTCTCCTCATTGTTTCCTATGATTGAAGATTAAAACAACTGTTTGAAACCATATTCAAATAATTATTCTTAAAAATAGAGACATAACGTGACGGTACCTAAATTGCACCTATTTTGACAGTTTTTTTACCTACGTTTTTTAATGATCAAGAAAAAATGTCCATACTGTGTTAATTTTGTAGCCCTATCCTTCTTTATTGTATAGGTACACCAATTTAATTTTTAATCCATGTTTGAATCAACCTCCAAACTATCCATGATTCCGAAATATGGAGTACCCAAATTGCATCCATGCTTAAATTCACACCGTCAAAAGTCTAATAACTGAGCTTTTGTTTAATTTCTTCAAATATTTTGAACAATTGGATATTAGCCAATGCTTACTCTTCATTTTTTACGAAATGGATACTCATATATATTGTATTTGCTAATTTTGAAAAGATGACGTTTTGATGACGTCGCATGGTGACGTTTCGTACATGTTGCTTTTTCAGTAAACAGTCCATCTGTTGATAAATACTGTGACCATTTTGTGTATATCTGAATATATTTACCTATGTTGAAAGACGTGCATAGTCTCAAATCATAGAAAGACACATTGTTTAGTCTCTATGAAATCTTGTAAGATTACCGTTGCTATTTTTTCTAAACAGGTGCAATTTGGGTACTGGGTGCAATTTGGGTACCCTTACGTTATACATATAGTGAAGTTAAAACACAACAATAGCATATAAATGAATAATATGGTAGATTCATTATCATTCCATATGTTTTAATTTTGGTTGATTTTTTGATATTTTGCCTAAATAGATATATAGAGATATGATATGATTGCCAATGAGACAACTCTCCATCAAAGAATTTATAAAGTGAACATTATAGGTCAAGGTACGGTCTTCAACACGGAGCCTATAAAGGGACCCCAAAAATTATTGTGTAATAACATTTAAACGGGAAAACCAATGGTCTAATATATATAAAAAGCGTGAAACGAGACACTTATGAACCACAAAAACAAACGACAACGACAGAACATCAGATTCCTGACTTAGAACTTAGGACAGGTACAAACAATTGCTGCGGGTTTAAACGTTTTAATGGTACCATGATACTCCCTATTCGAAACAGTGGTGTAACATCACAACATAGAAAGACACACTATAAAATATCAATCGGAATGGCTGAACTCAATCCAAAAAACGTTGTAACACAAATTAAAACACAATGAACGAATAAATTGTATCTATGATACCATGTAAATAGAAAATTAATAAGAATAAGAAAGGAATAATGAAAGTAAAAGGATTATACGACACTGAATAATATAACAATTTCAGAAAAAATATACGTCATATTATACACAGGTAAATAACATCAATTGTGTTGTTAAGTATACTTCTTCATCTGTCTGTATAATCTTCCGTTTAGGAACACCAAGACTACGTTTAACTTTACGATTCTTTACAAATATGATTTTTTTGTCTGTTAATTTTAAATTGCTAAAACTCTGATATCACGTATACAGGAAAATACAATATGCATATAATTGTAACGACTGAACACAAGCCACAAGTACGGCCACAACCCTTTTAGATATCATCTATCTAAAATTTTCATTGTATTGTCTAAAAAACCAATGATAGTTGAGCAAGAGTATACTTATTTTCGATAATAGCTGAAAGTTTACGTTCCAAAATATTTGTTAAAATGCTATATTGTTGGATCATTAAAGGGGTATTTTTGGGCCTGTTACATTGCATAGATTCAAACTAGTCACGCGTAACGAAAACAAGAAATACTTACCATCTAATTTATACCATTCACCATCATTAGCTTTACATCTAATTTTATGAATTTCGATCGCATTTGTACTGGAAACCCGTCTGTTGTGCATGTCTTCTCCTAACAATCGTTTAAGTAATGAAGTTTTCCCGGTTCCTTTTTTTCCGACTATGACTAAGCGAATGTCCCTTTTTTTCTCAGAGCCAGATTCCAGTAATTTAAGGTACAAAGGAACACATTTTTTGTCGGACATCAATTTGATTCCAATCGAAATTTTATTATCTAAAAAAATTATATAAGTTTTATAGAAATGAGTTCAAGAATGGTAACACTATCACAAAAATGAAGACAATTAAATGTTTACATATTAGAAAGTTAATAACAAAAATTATGAAGAGATAGTTTTGTAAATCTAATTAAATTACTACCTTGATTTTTTTCTATCTGTTTTGATTTATATTTAAGAAAATAAGTACATTGAATACAAATATAAATTTGTTTAACCAAAATAAAATTATTTTAATTCAACCTTCAACGTTTGGCACGGAGTGCATCTGTCCTGATGTTGTAGGGTTGACATCCTCAACCAGTTCTGTCACGACTGTCTAAAACAATAAATTAAATTAGTTTGATTGATATGTCTGAGATGAAGCGCAACGGATACAATTCCTAATAGCTTTGTAATGTTTTCTATTTCAGTTCCAAGAACTATTTCGATTACTCAAACTTAATGTATTAAAATGATAAAAATTGATATATATATAAAAAAATATTCTGAAAGTACACAATTATAAATTAGTGTCTCAACGTCTCCTTTTCAAGACTTTTAACATGTACAACCATGACAAAATGTTCATGACAACGAATGTTTTTTTAGGAAAATTAAAATCTTTCATAAAGACGAGAAAAGCAATAAAATTTTCAACTGACACAATTAATATTCAATATGATTATAGTTTGAGTTTTCAGAATTTTGTGCTAGCATGAACTGTTCTTCGTGTTGCTCAATTCTATTAACACTGTACTGCAATTCAGTGGTTGTCGTTTGTTTATGTGTTACATATTTTTTTATTTTTTTTACATAAATAAGGCCGTTAGTTTTCACGTTTGAATTGTTTTACATTGTCTTATTGGGGCCTTTTATAGCTGACTATATGCGGTATGGGCTTTGTTCATTGGTGAAGGCCGTACGGTGACCTATAATTGTTAATTTTTGTGTCATTTTGGTCTTTTGTGGATAGTTGTCTCATTGGCAATCATACCACATCTTCTTTTTTATATATATGAAATATAATCATTATAGCAGTATATGACGTTCAGAAACGTGATGTTATCATCGCTTAGAACAACCCAACTAAGGTAAAATATGATCAATAAATATACATGTAAAAGAGGGACAGTCAAATTCATAAATCGAAAATAAACTGAAAACGCCATGGCTAAAAATGAAAAAAGACAAACAGACAAACAATAGTACACATGACACAACATAGAAAACTTAAGAATAAAGAACATGAACCCCGCCAAAAACTAGGGGTGATCTCAGGTGCTCCGGAAGGGTAAGCAGATCCTACTCCACATGTGACACCCGTATATGTGATAACAAATCCGGTAAATAGTATAATTCGGTAAGTTACATTCATAAAAGGGAAGAGGATTGTAGTTAGGGGTAAGGAACCTATCCGAAATCCTTTGTGAAACGGTTATCCCATAACGGTCAACCAACTCGTGATGGCGTCGTAAAAGGAGTAGGTCCGGTAAGGACCGATTTTGGCCTCAAATTTCAAGTTCATCTAACAAAATATTTGGATCACTTTTTAAACACTTAAGTGTCTATTCAATTTGAATCAATTAGTTTATGTGAAAGATTTGAACTAATTTAGTCATTAAAAACGATCCGATTCAAGCTCAAATATGAAAAATCAACCAAATATGCCGAAAAATGTCACTTTTCGAATGGTTTTTGTCAAAAATGAAAGTGGCCGCATCCGTGTTCATCCTCAACCTTTATATATGTGATGTATTATCATAAAATACAACTTCCATTTCAATATTAAGGATGAACACGAATGCGGCCACTTTCGTTTTACACGAAGGCCGTCTCAAATTTAACTAAAATGCTAGAATTGTGAAGAATTCAGTAATTTAGCATGACTTTAAGGTGACAGTACCCGATATATGTTCATTGTATAGTCAAAAATAGCCCATATTTATGTAGCAGAAAAACACTCTACTGTTCAATTAATAACTAAAAGATTACATTTTATCAATTTTATAAAATTGCTATATTTTGAGGCCAAAAAGGGCTCTTACTGAACCTACTCTTTTACGAAGGGGTGATTTCAACTTCACCATTTGGAACTCTTATTTAATAGTTTACTTTTGAGCAGCAAAGAAAAACGTGATAGGAAATGCAAGCATAGGAATATAATTTCAATTGGGAGATATATATCCCGCATGCAGGTGCTGCTAGATTGATGCTACTTAAAAATGGAAAGTTCACAATTGGAAAGCTGAAATCATCTCGTTTGTCGTAAAGTTTTTTTTTCAACCGACCCTCATTGTCAATTTCTAGATGTAAGTCAAGCTATGAGGCCTACTTAACTGTATCTGTAGTGTCCTTTATCTCTAGTTCGATGGGATAGTTGTTTTCCAAATAGCCACCAAATTTTGAATTATTTAGTGAAAGAACATCATCTATATAGCGGAGAGTAGAGTTAAAGGATATCGCCAACTTCCTATCTTTCTTCCGAAGAAGTTCCTGCATGCAGTCAGCCTCATAATAATAAAGAAACAAGTAGGCAAGTATAGGGGCACAATTTGTTCCTATTTGAATGCCGACAGTCTCTTGATATACTACTGTTGCCTTTATTTATAATTCTTTATAATTCGTTGTTCTAATAAACTACACTCAGATTGTAAAGAGCTAAGATCTAGAACCAAAACATGTCTTCACAAGATGCATGATGTAGTTTCAATACCACGGCATTCATTTAGAACTCCAATACATATAGGGTAAGCAAGTATGTACCTTTAAATACTCCATCACTGCACAATACCCGTGATGCCTTGCTAAATCAAATGGTGTTGCACCCTAAAATAAGACAATCAATAGATTAAAGATTCCTTTTGTATGTCAAATTGCTTTTTCAAGACCAATAATAACATTAACGGTACTACTTTTTCTGCACCAGATGCGAATTTCGATAATCAATGTCTCATCGATGATGCTCGAGGCTAAAATATTTGAAAATCCCAAAAGGTTATTTAAAATTACGCAGAGCTACGCGCTGCTAGGTTACTCAATTTGCAACAGAAAATTCTACGTTGTACGAAGGCAAAGCTTAAAGTACAAAACAGTCATCTCCTAATTGAACATCAGTTTAGACTTATCAAGGCATATAAGTTGGTACACCAGACACACAACCTTATATAATTAGCGCTGAAAACGTGACAGTTGATCTTCAAGTCAATCTTAAATATGAAGATGATTGACATAAACAAAACATGGCGTTCCAAAAAAGTGTCTCAAATACGGCATTTTTAAGCTGTGCCTCGGGAAATATACCTTTGTATTTCATGTAATTAAATATTTCTTTTTGATGCTTTTTTGTCGGTAGTTGAGTTTTTACAAGGTGTTGTCAGTTAACGACTTGTGAGTGTGAGCATCGATTTTTTTTTATCCATCTCCTCTTTTCTAAAATCAGTATATGTGACGAAACATAATATACCATAAGAACTTCATGCATGGGAATACCTAAGTGTTGAAAACTGGGTTATCTATACTTTATACACAACGATTGTGTATGTCGTATAGTATAATTGTGTATGTAGCTTAAACCATTTAATGACTGTGCATGTATGAGTTATTATGTTTTAACGTTTTATTTCCGCTTATTGTGTTTTAAAAGAAACACATACGATATACAATGTATAAGATCAAGTGTTACCCATGATGTCTTAATCGAAGCATCCATTCCTGCACGTTCTATCAACCATTTGGTCATTGGTAGATTTCCCAACCAAACAGAATAATGTAACGCTGAATAACCAGTATTCTGTAATAAGATGAAACAAATCGTATCCGCATCCGATTTCATCAGTCTGAGAGCAGATGCAAACCCGCTGAAGCTATCTTTATTTTTCGCGAAATAATGCTTAGAGTGATACCTTTATATATTTGTAAGTTTTAGCTTTCGTATACAGGTGCCGCTCATTTCACTGATAGTATTTATTGTTGATTGGTACACAATTTAAGCGTGCATTTGGGTGCTGCAACTTCACGCTGCGTTAACGATTCAAACATGGCCTTGTGCTTTTTCTACCCTTTTTGTAGGTTCTTTTTTGTGTGTCTGTGACACATAACCCGTTTCCATTCTCTAATCTATTGATTTATTTTGCGTATTGTAAATAATTTGAATAGTTTTATATCTAAGCCGTATTTGGTATAACTTTTTGATTTATGGGTCCCCAATGCTCTTCAACTTTGTACTTGCTTTATATCTTTTTTTTATCTGAGCGTCACTGATGAGTCACATGTAGACGAAACGCACGATTGGCGTTTTAAATTATAAGCCTGTTTCCTTGATAACTAGTTAAATTTACATGCTGAATAAATGTGTTTGCTAAAGAAGTTTGAAGACGGTCAAAATTAAGAACATAATTTATAATGTGGATTCGTAATATATCAATGTTTACAAAACTAAAACTTTATCAAAGTAATGAAACGTAAAAAGGTTGTATGCTCTAATTAGCATGATTTGACGCGTATAATAAGATATTATTGTATAGTTTTTTTTATGTATATCTAGTATATTTATAAAAATTAATACAGAAGCAAAATTAAAATCCTTTTTATATAAATGAATATTCAAACAGTTACATCCTGTTTATCAAAACTGTCTCATAAATAACACGGTTAAGTATTTATTAATAAGAAAAAAAAATTATCAGCAGATGAGACTCAAAGTTAAGGAATTATATCTATGATTTAAGGAGGAAACTATATATGTATAATACTAAAATTGCGAGGTCCAATTTATCAGCCGTCATCACGTAAAAACGATGAATAAAAAAAATCAACTTTTTAATAACTAATATAGTACTATGCTGTTGATTAAAAATTACACCACTCCAGGCCCTTTTGTTTTCCACGTAATTAATATTGCCAATAATTAAGAAGTTCCGGATCGAATCCGACACCGATACCAATAGTATATTCACCTGTTACCTAATACCTTATCTGTACGTACCGCATCTGACAGGCGCACCACAAAACGGTGTATTTAGAATTTTGCTGTATACTGTTGAGTAAAAAATACTTCATTCCCGGCCCTTTTGTTTTTCAAATTATTAATATTACCAATTATAATTGATAGGTTCCAGGTCGACGGGTTCAAACAGAAAGATTTTGAAAGCAGAGAAAACTACTGTGCATCTTATAATCGGCATGGCTTTATCAGTGACAATACCTATACTAAAATAAGGCTGACGCATAGTTATATACTTTAATTCAGTCACGGACCCGCGATATCACGGGTATGTTCTAGTATTTAAAAAAAAGATGAGAATGGAAATTAGGAATGTCTTAAATGCAGCGAGGAAATCCCGCACACGGAGCCGTGATGGCCCCTTGACAAAAATGTGTTTAGCTTAGTGATAGTGGACATAAAAAAATCATACTAAACTCCTAAATTTAAAAATCAACTGAAATTAATACAAGACTAACAAAGACCAGAGGCTCCTGACTTGGCAGAGGCGCAATAATTTGGCGGGTTGAAGCCTGTTTTAGAATTTTCAATCCTCTCTCAATACCTCTAGCCACTGTAGAAAAAATTTACACACAATAGGCACAGTAAAACGCAGTTAAAAAGAAGTCCTTGTCGGATGTCAAAATAGGTAAGAAAGAGCCTCAACAACATGACAATGATACATAAATTAAAAAAGGACTACTAGATAAAGGCAACAGTAGTATACCGCTGTTCAAAACTCATAAATAGCTCATACTAGCAGTGACTGACAAGCCAGCTCCAGACCTTACTTAGATTGAACGGTTATTTCTTCATTATAGGAATACCAAGTACAATCCCTCCCGTAAGGTTGATGATGGAAGTGTTGAACGACCTTAACTGGCTTTTCAACCCTTTCACGGCCCGTAAGGGGCTTATTATCATACCATCATAAAATATATGAGAAAAATATAACCTGTATCATGCCAACAACTGGTTATAAAATAAATGTGTTTATTTTCGACGCAAATACCCTTAAAGTGAATTAATATTAAAGCCAAAATATGCCATATTTAATGATCTGACAACAGTTTCGTAGCTGTATCCTACTTTATGTCCGTTTAAAGGTTTAGCTAGCTTTTGTTGTGAATACCGAAATTTTTGTGCTTTGATGAGAATACAACGATAAAAGATTGGATTGAAATACCTGAAATACCTGAACGTATAAGATATCTGCACGTTGCTTTGTATTTACGAATGATGTCCTTGTAAATGTAAATGATATCGAAAACCCTGGTGTAATATTTTTCAGTAATGCATAGATTTATTTCGTTAAAATCTAATACGTTGTTACACGCACGAGCAAATTGTACAAGTTGAGATACATATATAAACACCATAAGACATGTTAGATGCATGGTTACAAGGGAACGTCACCATTTAAAAACGGATATCTAACATGTCTGCCAAGAGGAAATGAAAAATCAACATACATTTGTGACCTCTTTGTTACATTTTCTTTCAATTAATAGTTGTACAGCCTCCCGTTTTCCGTTTGCTGCAGCCAACAATAATGCTGAAAATCCATTTTTCTGAAATATTATTCAACAAACATGAAAATAGTTGATGTCTTATTGAATTTATTATCGGACAATTTAGGAAAGGTTTATTATAGATAATGTTTATATCGAAATTTTGCAATTGACCTGATAATCTTGCAGTTTTATCATACCCATCATAAAATATATGAGAAAAAAATATAAACCCCTGTATTTATGCCAAAAACTGGTTATAAAAAAAATGTGTTTATTTTTTTGAAAGCAAAATACCCTTAAAGTGAATTAATTTTAAAGCCAAAATATGCCATATTTAATGATCTGACAACAAATTTCGTAGCTGTTCCTACTTTATGTCCGTTTTTAAAAGGGTTTTGCTACTTTTGTTGGGAATACCGAAAATTTTTTTGCCCTTTTATGAGAAAACAACGATTTAAAAAATTGGGTTGAAATACCTGAAATACCCCGAACCCTATAAAAATATCGCACGTTGCTTTTTTATTTCGAATGATGTCCTTGTAAATGTAAATTTATATCGAAAACCCCGGTGTAATATTTTTCAGTAATTTCATAGAATTTTTTTCGTTAAAAAAACTAATTTCCCCTTGTTAAAACGCACGAGCAAATTTTTTACAAGTTAGATACATATATTTTAAAAAACCCTAAG